>QKMX01359305.1:0-15242 GCA_003401595.1 Venustaconcha ellipsiformis | reverse complement strand
ACTGGCCACCATGTATAGCCTATCATGTGCTGAAAAACACAACAACAATTTGCACCAACTCCAAGCCATCCACAATGTCTGCTAACAGTAGATGATGAAGAACTAAAGTTATTTTTGTAGAAACTATTTCTTTTTTCAGACTGCCTTTGACATCTGACCCCAAAATATTAAGGTTTTTTTCTTACCCCAATTGCAAAACTTTCTCAAAGTTTAGCAACTGTAGATGGTGGAGAACTTGGTTATGCATGGAAACATTATTTCTTCTTTCAGTCACAGACCATGACCTTTTGACCCTACAATTGATACAGTTCTTCCTTACCCCAAATCCAAGCTATTGACAAAGTCTGGCAACTGTAGATAATGGACAACTATAGTTTTGTATTGAAATGAAAATGGCACCTAATGAACAGATAATATATTGTGATAGTCTGCCTTTTAATGAGATTATAAAAATTTGTTGTTTATCCCTGTGTGTGTATGCATTTCTCTATGTATGCAGTGTGTACATATGTTTAAAAGGGATGTCAGCAAAATTTTCTGTTTATATAGTGCTGATTAAAAGTTTTAAAAATGTACAAGGAAAAATTAACCCAAGAGAACTCCAACCATTTGATACATACTTATTTAGAAAGAATCAAGCTTGAACACAGAGCTCAATCTTGGGGGAATGGACAATGTATACCAGGAATCCAGAAATTCCAATAGCTATTGTCAGATATTTTCCCAAAAAATAATGTGTTGGGAAAGGTATTGTGAAATATAACATAAAAACAATCTAAGGAGTTATTAAAAGGTTGTGAAAAGAAGAAAACGGATATCCATGATTGTCAAACGTACAATAAAATAATTTTTGGCTCCAAATTAGCTGTTGCTTCAGTCCTATCATCATTCCATGTTAAAACAGTTATGATGAAACTATTTATTTATGAAACAAATGAAACCAACATTAGTATTTTATGCCATTGTTTAAAAGAGCATTTCTTTTGAAGTCTCATTAGGAAGTCTTATTCCTTTCTGATGCTATCATCTTTTTTTTCTTTTAAATTACAGTGCATGTATAAATCTGTGCTGACACCACTGCACTGTTAACAAGTCAACAATATGAGGAAAATGATTACTGTAAGATTTCAAGTTCAGACCCTGGGACAATTATTCAATTACAGTTGTTTTTCTTTTTTCCATTTGCAGGACTGATGATGAGCAGCAACCAAATATCGTGACCAAGACGCCCATCATTGAAATCTACTGCTCTACTGTTCACTAAAAAATCAACGTGCCATCCTCTACCTGTTTAAAGCGCAGATTATGACTGGTAATATCCTGAAGTATTAAGGCTGTAGCAAGATTTGCTGGAAATACTTGCTTTGGCAGTTGGACAAAGATGTGCAGACCTAATCACCTTTGAAGTTTACTTTGTTACAATGTTGATTTAACACATAATGGATAAAGACATCAAACAATTTAACAAGACTTGAAAGATTTCCAAAAAATTTATGTCTACTCAAATTATATGTGCATCAAGTTCTTTGATGTGTCTGTCATATCCAGCAAATATAGTGAATTTAAGATCCTTGATGTGCAATGCAAAGAAGACAAACGTATATGTATACAAGAGTGATTGATAGAATTAAAAGAATAGAAATGAAAAGAATATATATTCACTGTATATAGGCGAAAGTAGAATACTTTTTTAATGCTGGATTGTATAACATTGCTTAGTAATTCCTTTAGGATAATTCAGCTCCTTTAATGCTGACTGACTTTACAGCATTAAAATGTCATGTGCTTATCTTGCTAAAACATATGCATTCTTAGTTTCCTTTAATTACAACCATCCAATCATGGGGGAGTAACGATAACAATAGATTCTGAGCTGGAATTCAATGAATAACCAGCCACAGGTGCTCAACACAAGCTAGATGTTGAATAAAAACCAATAATCTGGAGGGAAAAAAATTATTCACTGACAAAATTGTCTCAGATTAACAACATGACAATTTCTGACATAGGACCATGTCTACTATACCATAAATGACAAAAGGTAAGTAACTTCCAAAAACTTTGTTCAATGCTGGACCCTCAAATTCCTTCTACTATTTCCATCTTTGAAAGCACACTAGTCTAATCAATGGCTTGTTTTTACTCCTGGGATATTTTTCTATTCATCAAACCATCATTGATTTTTGTGAGTTGTACAAAACTGAAATTAATGGGTCTGAAATGCATTAATTTTGCAAATTTTGCTATCTGGGGCAAAATTATGCTCCTGAGGGTACTCTTCTATGCAGTGAGCTCTTTTATATTGAGAAATATGGTGTTTGCGACTATGATACATTATATCATTAATATGACAACAATGATAGATACAAAAGTATGTTCCTACTTCCAATTAACTCTATTCAACCTTAGGAATTCAGTTCCATAAAGAATTCTGTAAATCCACACAAATCAAATACATATTACACTCATTTTCAAAATATCCGGATTAGCGGCACACACGTTAACAGTGAAATATGACTGGCTCAAAGAGAACTACATGTATTTAAATAACAGCCATTCATCCAGTCTTTGATTTTACCTCTTGAGCCAATCATATTACATTCTACATTAGAGCAACTTTGTCCTGTCAAGCAAAATTCGCTAAATTTGTAGTTTTGGAGCCCGTTAACTTCAGTTTGGTGCAACTAAAAAAAATCAATTATGACTTGGTTAATCTAAAACTATCTCAGGAGTAAAACAAGCCACAGATTGAGGGTCAAGCGTGAGACAGTTTTAGAAGTTAGTTACCTTGTCTCTTTTATAGTAAGATAGATATGGTCCTATGTCAGAACGGGTCATGGGGGTAATCTGAGGCAATTTTGTCATGTGGAATATTTTTTTTCCTTCAGATTATTGCTTTTTTAACACCAAGCTCATGTCAAACACCTGTGTGAATTGCTAGAGATCTTCTAGCTCCCCTAAGTAACTTTCCCCTTGTATGCACCCCTTAGTTCACCTGTATTTAAAAATATACCTAGCTGGCAGATCATGAATACCAGGTATGGGGATCTAAAAATAGATTAGAGACTAGGTCAGTATTTTTCTAAGGTGAACAAGTTATCTGGAGCTCTGTTACTGGAAGCTAACTAGCTTATTTTTAAATGTTATAGCCTAGTATCAATAAAAACTGCAAAATGTGCTTGTACAATCCAAAATTAAAAATCAAACTGAATCTGAAATTTCTTGAATTTGGACTGTACTTTTTGTTCATATTTAGAGAACCAACTTCAAATTGTTCAATGAAATCATTCTTGGAGTTGGAAAGATTCCAAAACTCTCAAAGCAAGCCTGAACCTTAATAACTAGTCCTAAAACTAATTCTAATTTTAATTCCATCTGTGCCTTCTGATTTAACTCTTTCAACATGCCCTACCCCCTTGGAGGAAGACGATAATTTGAACTGCAGCTAAAAAGTCCAGCCTCTCTGATGTTTTACTTTTTTATCAATACTAATAAGCATACCCTGCTTTAAGACAGTGCATGTAATTCTGACCCTCATGGCAGTAGTTATCTATGCATAAACTTCATCTCCCAGGCAGTCTCTATACCGCACTCAGTGCAAGACTGAATGGAAGCAATGTCTGGAGTTGGCTCACTTCTATATCTCAGTAGCTTCAAATCTTAGATTTATAATGTACTGTATACACTCAATTAACATCAACTCAAACTGCCAACAACAAAGATCCTGGATCTGCCATAGCATGATACAACTGCAGATCAGGGTCTATGTTGTTTGTTCTACTGATTACTCCTAACAAACTGCATGGATCCAGATCTATGGGCACAGTACGTGAAAGCAGGTTTGGGTCTGTGCAATTTGCAGATGGACCAGTCTTGTAAGCGACTATATACAACATGCCTGCCATGTTTTAGGATTTTTATTATAAATGGTGGAAAGAGATGAATCTACTACTCATGTTACTACACAGACAATATCTAAGTGCCAGGAGTGTAGAATGTAAGCCTACTACTTGGTGCCAATATGATTTAATCTTTCCAGGGCTTTCAACACAACTCATTGAGAAGCCTACCCTGGCTTTGCATTATGTTTGCATACACCTAAGCAAAGAAGCAGCCAAATACAAATATATTAAGAGATTCATGGCACCTCAATACAATAATAGGTAAATAGCACCAATTAAAATTAGTTTCCAAAAATGTAAAAGTGAAAAATTCTACAAAAGCTTTAGAAAAATTACCATGTGTACTTGCTTACAAGTCTAACTGCAAATTGCAGAGACCCAAACCTGCTGTAACATGTGCCTGCAGATCAGATTCTAAACTTTTTTATACTAATTATTCACAACAAACTGCACAAACCAGATCTGCTAGTTTAATATGCAATGGCAGATCTGGGTCTGTGCAGTTTGCAGTTGGTCTATTCTTCTAAGCAAGTATTTATTTTAATATTTGAAGCTTGTAAATGGAATCTTTCATGCAGCTTTGGCTGTTTTAAGTGCCTTTTCAATGCCATTTAAAAATTTTTAACAAAGCCATTAACAGAATAATAGTTTTTCAAGATTTTCTGAGCTGATCACACTTTACCAAAAGCTTAGATTTAAAATTTTGCAAGGCTTTCAAGAAGGAAATGGAATCTTAAAGGAATTTCTTTTGGAGGTCTCAATGTAGTTTAAAGATCAGATTATGGATGTAATTTCTACCACAAAAATGGAGGCTTTATCCTCCAAAGCATCATATACTTGTACAAGCTATAACTTCACAACTCACCCGACTCTGAATTGGACGAGGTAGTCGAATTTGTTGAAGTACTGCATTCAGAAATGCTCCTTTCCTGCCTAACCCTATACTGTCCATCCATTAGATGTTCCAATTTCCTTTGGAGGTGTCGCTGCTCACGCTTCAAGCTGTCCTTCTGTGAGCTGTGCTTTTTGTCTTTTTCTTCTAATATCTTATAAAATAGTTGAAAAATTAAGTCTTGTGCACCCTTTTTTCTATACAATTTGAAGATTCCAATTTTATCATGCAACGATGACTTTAAAAGAGCGAAATGCAGAATGAGTCATTTAAGGAATATATAAAAAAAATAATCACTCTGAGCATTCCTGACAAAGTACTAAAAAAAAGATCTATGATAAAAACTCTTTAAAATAACAAAAAAAGACATTGAATCAAAACTGTACTCAACTGGGCAGAGTTTTTAACCCCTTTCTTATATGCTCTAAAAAAATCAGCCATAAATTTTAAAACAAAAATGCATGCATGACTTGTACAAAGTACATTAATACTACAACTTGTTCATATTTTTTTTGATCTTGCTGATACATCCAATTCATGAATATACAACCCATCTTTAAAGCTTGAAAGTCAAGCGGACATGAACAGGGTCACAGTGTGTCAAAGCAAGAAATATTACATGCTGACTTGGCACTCAAACAAGTCAAGGGAGATAATAACAAGAAATATGGTATTTCAGAAGTACAGATAGCAGTATATAATCAGACAAGCTGGGTTATACAGGAGGCACAAATCAATTTGGCTATACATGTAGGTGTAATTGTATGAATCCTTTACAAGTCCTTCAGTCAAGTGTTTGGTAAATAGATCTAATGACATGACAGAATTATTGCTCAATGCATTTTAAATTTGTGCAACAGTTAATTGTAGAAAAATGCCAACACTGTACTCTGAATATTACTCGTTGTTCAAAAGAAAACATTGAATTAAGGGTTATAATTCAGCATCATTAACAAAATGTTGGTTTGTATAGATTCATATGATTAAGGTAGAAATCCTAAAATCTAACAGTTGTATGAATCCACTATTTCAAAAGGTACTATCTATACTTGCTTGCAGAGTCCAGAGGAAAAGTGCATAGACCCAGATCTGTCTTCACACAAAGCATAAGCAAATCTGGGTATATACAGTTACAAGAACAGTTTGACATGGGTTTATTACATGTTAAGTCCGATTCAGGTTTATTACCTTAAGTTTCATATGGAGTTGATTTTATTAACAGGTTGACATGGGTTTATTACATTAACAGTTTCACACGGGTTTATTAGACCCAAAATTATCCTGAGTAATACATGTTCACATGTACTCCTTAAGTAAACTCATACAATGTCCTTTACAAAGAAAATATCAATGCACGTTTTTTTTTTGGTAATATGAGAAAATGTTGTACTTGGTGACATGCAATCTGTGACCAACCAAGCTACAGAATGATTAACTATGTTTTAGAGAGATAAACATCTCAAATAGTTTTCTTGGAAAGTTAATTCCCTCTTAGAAAATACAATATTGGAGAGAAAAAAAATCATCATAACCTTTTTATGTTCTATAAAACAGGGCATTATATGGTGAGATGTGGAAATATTTCTGTTTTTTTCTTCCAATGAATATTGATGGCACACAAAAATCATTCAAACTTAACAGAATTAAACATTGTAATTATTTTCATCATTTTTTTTTTTCAAATTGTAATCTTGTTGCATATAATTGCTATAGAAACTTGCTATACATCATTTAACAACATGAGTGCACATCAATGCCACCAAGCAAATACTAATCGACTTAATTGTTGGCGAGTTAGTTGGTTTGTACATTGGTTAGTTGGTTTATAACAGCAGCACATACATCCCTTTTATTGCCTATACCATGCAAGGGAAATGGAAGCCAAATCCCCTTTTCAAGTACAAATCGAACCTGTGACCTTGGGATTACAAGTCCGATGCTCTATCAGTGAGGCTACATGTCAACTTGTGTCTCTGTATCCCCTAGCAACAGTAGTCATATTTTAGACTGAGGTAAGCCTACAGTGTAGTTATTATACCATGTTCTGCTGAGAACAATAGTCTCAAAAGTCAACTTGACATGTGTACTAGTTCCAATGGATTTGGTATAAAACAAGGCTTATGATGTCAAATCAATCTAAAAGCACTGAAAATCATTTTGAAAAGTGTCTTGTATAGAAAGGTGTTAACACAAGCATGACACTGTACAGCACTTGCTCATTCATGGTTCATTTAGTTACCAAGTAAAAGCACCCAATACAAAACCAATGTAATTTACAGATGAAAGGAAACAATGTGTACATGTATGCTTTCTCATGTTCACGGGATCTTATCTAGGAATATATCACAAAAAGAATATGATCTGTTTGACATCAATGCTTTGTACATAACAGCAAAATCCATGACATTTAGTCCATGCAGTTTCTGTTTCCTTCTATTTCTTTTCTTCTACCAGGTTTAATACACATATGCAGGTGAAACTCTTGTACATTTCCACCAAGGATGGTATTTTCACGTTTCTTCAACAACAAAAAACAGACAAGGTTGCACCCCCACCATCCATAATCATTTAAACTAGACTTGCAATGTCTGCCCACAAATCTAAAAGAACAATTTTATACACATAAAATTTTGTGGTTTTATGAGGTCTCAATATATGTGTAATATTATTAGATGCAATACATTTTGATAAAATCCATTTACATTGTACTTTGTACTTCACCACTCCATCTGAAATCCTCTGATCTATCATGGAGTTATCACAGAAACAGATCACAATAACTGTGTCTGTGAACATTTAAACAATTCAAACACTAAATACATGAAGTTTACTTTTTCTAGCATTAAGTGGGTATGTGGCAAAAAATAAACTATTTAAGGATCTAATAGGGTTCCAGTGCCTGCCAATTTTATGAGGCTGAACGGATTCCAATGACAAGTTGCATGTCAATAAGGTCTTCTCTTATTTCCTGGAAGCACTTCATGGGGTTTGTTTTCATTTAGATGTGAGGTTATAGGGGAGGAGGCACTTTGTACACCAGAACTGGTGGGAAAAGGTATATTCTTATCAATTCTCAACTGTCTTACCATTTTTTACTTCATTTTTCAAATCTATAAAAACACAGATTTTACATACAGCACTGAAACAAATATATGTACATTTCACATTTGGCCAAAATCTGAGTCTATTTTGGAACTGAAAATTCTTGGGAGAAATTCAACCATCCACTTTGAAAAAAAAAATGTTGGGGGGAGAGGGTCTAGGTACATGAAGAATCAACTGAAAAAAAAAATCCCCCAAAGAATTCAGCAAAATATTTCATAATTTCTGCATAATCAAAAATTGTGCACATTTGATTGTTTTGCCCATTTTTGTTTCTAAATATCAGCACATATCTAGCAAATGAACATCCTAGATTAGACCCTGCAAAATAATGGTTTACTTCTGTGCTTTAACTTTATTTTACTGTTGCAAATACAAGAATAGCTGAAGTCACACTTCTCTATCACCCCCACCCCCCTGATGCGACTTCCTATGCATACTGGCCCCACTCACAATCACTCACTGATACTGTTAATAAAGCCTCTTTATATTGACCAAAACATTTCGTCCAAACTGAGGTTGGTTTAGGGTGGTTTTATCTGACAAGATACTTAATGGATGTAAATGAATCAGGAAAGAACACCAGGAAGCTAGATCTTGTACACAACTGAAATACATGTTTCTATCACATTTATTTAACACAAAAAGGCCATCTTCGTACAAGCATTTAAGTGAGGAGAAAAAAAACACTGACACAGCCCACAAGTAATCTCTATGCTCTTAAGGTAATTTGTTTTCTTATTTGTCTGCATAATCTATCTACCAAACCAATGACCAAGACAGGCTCAACTAGAGTGACACTGCCTGCACGAGTTGTCCAAGCTATAACTGCCCATAAACAGAAACATCAATATTGACCGATGACACTGTTATACTATATCAATTTCTTCACTTGGCTGTGCACAGGGACCTTACAGTGAGCATGCAAATTATGTAGTATCTTATAAAAATGTATATTGTAAAGAAACAACATTTGCATTAAATTCAAATGCACACTGGAAGAGTTGGAAGAGTTCAAAGTTTTGAGAAAATGGGGGACCAACTGAGCTCCTTGATTTTAAAAAGTGGGCCAGCTATGATCACAATGAGCAAGCTCAAAATAAAGTCAAATATGGTATAGAATTCTACATCATAAATTTAGTGTTACATACAAACAAGGTTTTCCAACAATTTCATGCTTATTTATAAGTTACCCATGTTACTCAATTCTGAAACACCCAATCAAGGGCAATTTATTTAGTGTAAAAGGTGACTTTTGATGGGTTCAAAAAAAAACAAAACATTTTAAGACACTAATGGGATCTCTTGCCTATAATATCAACATCACTGAAAATATCCAATTTTGTTCTATGGAATATTTAAGATCAATATATGAAAACTGTAATCATTAACTGGTTGGAGTTGCAAGAGGACATTCTTGTTTTACTATTTTATTAGGTAAATATTCTCAATTTGCATAATATAAAAATTTTTTATACCTTTATTACATCCCATTTTAATTTTTTTAATCACCCATGATCTAATTACGTCATATACAATAAATGCAATTTTTTTCTTCCATTATATATTACTTTTCACATAAATCAGTACCATTGATGTGCAGGAATAATGTAATATAAACACATTTGAATACTATTACACCATGACTAGGAAGTCTAGTACATTTTACATCCTGGTTATCCAATATGCAATAGCAATGTTTTTACTTGTTGATTTTATGTAACAACTCTTTCTTTTATAAAGTAAAACACCTGGAAAATTGAATCTGTTCAACCATTTATAGCTACTTATGCTATTTTTCTTGTTTACCTTTTTTACACACCATATTGTATTTTTATTGACCATTTCAGCAAACAGTCATGTTTCAGAGTTTGAACTCATTTTATGGTATCATATTTTGTACCATTTCATTTAGATACTCTATTTTACCTGTTTATTACATAAAGAACCAACTTTATTTACTTTAAGGTTCTCCTCTTTGATGACCCTTGGCCATACTCTTAACTGTGCAGGAAAAGGTTGAGGTCTTCAATTGCATATGCACATTACAGTCATTAGTCTTTGCAGCTTTCAAGCAACTCCTTGAGGGCATGCGAACGTTTTTCTTCCTTGGTTCTACCATTTCGGATTCCAAAACTTTGCTTGAAGTTTCACATTCTATTTGACCTTCACTTTGGCTATATTTTTGCCAACTTCATTACAAAATATCATTATCTCTGCCCTGGTTACATGTATGTCAATTTTCACTTGCTGAACTTCCAAGGTAAATTAGTTTTTAGAAAAATGAATGGAATATTTTTGGAGTTTGTTGATATTTTGAATTTTCATAAAGGTCTTTTGGAAAATGGTAATGCCTACAATGTGAAAATTCATTTCTGTATTTCAAGGCCAGGCAAAGTTAGTGTACTGTAATATATTTCAAGTACATTTCTCCAGAATGCTGAAACAGTCATTTTCATCAGAGTTCTGCTTCAGACAGCACAAGGTTTTCCTAATAGTGATAAAAAATAAATGTCAAACTAGTCAGATGCAAGACATACAAGCGCATGTTAATTTTACCTACAATGTGCAAGTTATAGAGCAAGGAGCTTTGCTCTGTCTTTCCCACTTTCAGAGGTGGAACTTTATCAAAAAATTGGCCTTCCCACTTTCTAAAGTTGAACTTTATCGAAATATTTGCCAAGTCAATGTCAAGCCATATGACTTGGAAGTATATATACATACGCCAATCACCAGGACTACACATTTTTTAGAGGTGTTGATAATATGGGTCTTACCTTCATTAGTTACTTTGTGTCCTATTTGCATCCAGGCTTTTACAATTTGGTAGCATGCCGAGTTTGCCTCAACCAAGAAATACTATCGGGTACAATGAACATAACTGAGAACTGAAGTTTTGCCGTGTGTGGGATTAGGAAAATTGGGGAAAAAGGTTTAGTGTAGCAAATGTTGCACTTGGACTGTTCATTCAAAGTGCATTACTTTTAGTACATTAAATCTCTTTTTCTACGAGATTTGGGTGACTAATTAGCACATGTCCTGAAAAAGCATCTCCGTGTATTGTCCTAACTCCACAAATGCTTCCAATGCTCAATCAACATCAATATCAGAAAATAAATTCTTAACACCAGTGAGACTGACTTAATGACATGAAAACTGAGCTGAAGGTCACAAAAAACAACAAATATTTACAATATGGTTGTCTGTTAAGTTGAAATAAGCAGTAATTCAACCGATACTTTGAGAGAAAAGAATCAAGTATTTAGTATAGAATTCATGTAAAGGAAAATGCACAATGTAATATACTAACAAATTTAACAGCTAAATTCTATTGAGACAATTTGGCAAAAAGGGAACATGTTAGCACAAGATGTTGTCACCTGATCCTCTAGAGAACAACAGAATCAAAAGACCACTGATCCAATGGAAAAATGTGATACTTAAATATATACATAAAACAGAAGTAGTGAAAGGTTTTGTACAGTTCAATACCCAATTGTCTTGTAAAACAATTGATGGCATTGCTAGAAATTCCATTCATTACTTAGCCTAAAGTTTTGTAAGGTGAAACAAGAAGTTTGATCCCCATAAGACTTGATCATATATGAAGTCTTGTTATAGAAAACTTGATTTTCACTCTACAAGTTACATTTTCAATATCCATGCAAGTGTGTATGTGTGTGTTTGTGTGTGAATTCTGATGATGCCAATATTTCAAAACCACTTTTATTCCATCCAAAGTCAAATGACCAGTAGATGTATTTGAGATTGTTATATTTAATGAGATGCACAAATATGCAGGTATAAAATCCATCCTTAAAACCATGGTGTATTTCTAAACAGGTGATAGTGTACAAAAAGCTCATAATCACTGTCAAAACTAAGTGTATATCAGTATTCCATGTACAGTTGCTAAGGCTAAGTAACATACCTTGATAAAACCTTTGGCTTTTGTTAAAAGACCTAATGTTGTGTGTCTGCTTGAATCGGCACCAACTGGCACCATGTCTTTTAATTTTTCAAGGCAGTGCCTCAAGTGTGCCCTCCTGAAAAAAATGAGAAACAAATTGCACTAAAAAAATTGAAATGCAATGTTACACCACTCCAAATTCTCTCATTTTTCAGAGTACTTGTATCTACATTCCACCCAACCTCACTCCACACCTGGTGCATACCCCACCTGTGACCAAAAGCTCAGTTTCATCAGAAAATATCATTGTAATTGAAATTTTTGGACATATGTTCCTTAAGCTTTGACACCCCTTCCACCAGAAACACAAGGAAAAAAAGGCATAGACGGCCACCACAGACCAGAGCAAGTTGAAAGTTTTGCAAATTTTCCAAAGCATGGTTAGTCGTATGTTGTAACAGATTGTTGATGACTGATGAATGGAATAAAGAACAATATCCCCAATACTTTAAAAAACTCAGTAGAACTGCAAACAACAAAGCTCTTTGTCTGCCATAGCACAATTCAACTGCATATCAGTCTATGTTGTTTGTTCTCTTAAATACTCCTAACAAACTGCACAGACACAGATCTGTCAGAGCTTTATGCAATGGCAGATCTGGATCTGTACCGTTTGCAGTTTGACTTATAAGAAAACATAAATTATATGCATTGCCTGGTTCATTAATGGAATCCAGAGCTGACTTGCATCTCACTGGGTAGGGTAGAAGTCTGACACATGTGACAATGTATCCCACTGTCAGTGGACACTCGATCACTTTGGAAAATATGGGTTTGTGAGGGCACAGTCCTGGATTTACCATTTCAAAAGACTGCAGGTTTTTTTGCAAAAGTTATTGTTAATACTGTAATTTGGACAAAAAAAAGGAATTGGATTTTTTTAATTTTTTTCAGAGTAGCTTTGTTGTTATAGGGTTTAGCGCCATTTTTCAGCATGAGATAGGCTACATATAGGGACCAGTATAAATGGTGAAGAAAGAACCCAGGAAAACCCACATTGGCCGAGCCAGAGACTTGAACCCATGCAGAGAGAGGTGAGAAGACAGTGATCCGAAACAGTGAGCACTTTTAGACCACCAGCCAGTCAGGGCTCTCACAGTAGTTTTAATTTATAATAAAAAAACGGAAAAGAAAGCATACTGCATGCAGCACTGCTCTTGAATTCACTGCATTTTGACAAGTCTTTCCAAAAATTGTCATAATTTGTTTTTTTTCTCGATGGCGATACTATGTGTAGCAATAGTTAAAAGTTGCACATTATTCTCCATTTTTCTGCACTATAATCATCACCAGAGCAAATTCTTTGCTTTTCTCTAGTTACACCTGCATACGTCAGAGGCAGGTAATACATACAGCATCTTCTGTTAAGGTCATAGTTTTAAATGCAATTATTGGTAAACTCCCACCCACTCGTGTGTTTCCAGTTGGCCAACTATCCATTTCTCATTGCCTAGAACTCTAGCACTCCCCACCCCGTAAAAATAAAGATTTCTTTTAAAATCACATTAAATATTTATTTTTTTTACCTAAAAAAAGACCTGCCTACCATAATTTTAAAACAAATGCAATAGGTAACATTATTTTACCCAAGTGAGGCTACAGTACTGAATGTGAATATAGGTAGTTTCGGGCATTTCAGATTTAAACAGAAACCTACATATCTGACATTTACCCCAAAAATGTCAATGTGAAACCAGGTCTTGACTGAATCAGAGAGCAACTGAATGGTGTTAACAACATATGAAGAAAGGTACAAGTAAAGTTACCTATAATGCAAGTTTCTACTCCAGGTTTCACACCCAGGAATAGCAGCTTAGAAAATGTTATCAGCAGTTTATAAGATTTCCAACTCTAGACTTGAATATTAAAAATTCTACAGGGTTCTGCCTGACTGCACTTCCACAAATGCACCCAAAGCCATAATCATGTTTGCAACAAAACTTGTTTACCATTCCATTTAAATCTAACAGAAACACATCATGGCAAATGACTGCTTGTCATGTGTCAAATTATTAAGACCTGTTGAAACTTAAGGTTAAATAAATTGTGCTTTATAGTCAACATAGTCAAGCCAGAAAGATCTTGAGAAAGTTCACAGATTATTTCTTTATTTCTTCTCTGAACACATAAAAGGGGTTACGTTAAACCCCAGTAGCAATTGACCAATCATTTCACCGTTACAGTGATATATGTGTGATAGAAACTCGACCTTTACATTTTAAAAGGGGCACACATCAAACAAGATTTTTCAAAGGAAGCTAATTGCAGCATATTTTATTAGGCTAGTGAAATCTGTTGATAGACATGATTATTTGGAGAGAATTTTATGAACAGTTATTTCCGATTGGTCAGGGAAATTAAGTGCATACACTTTGGGCAACAATTTTGGGCTACCACTTGCTAAAATAATTTAGTCCGATTTCTTTTAGAAAAGACTAAGTCAACTCTGTGGAAACCTAGAGAGTAAAAAGGGAACTCGTACAAAAGGGAACTCAAAGAAAAGGGCTGTATGGTTAGTTAATTATTAAGGTCACATTATATCCGAATTTGTGAAGTGCATTTCAATTGTCTGAGTATGAACCAGTATAGTTATATGTAGATGAGAAGTGGAATTTGGTTAGCGTGAGGCATACTCTATATTTAAGGAAGCAGCTTTATCCTCTGAGTGAGGAAGGAGAAAGCAGGGATAAGTCAAGGAACCCAATGAGTCAAGGGAAAACCCACATCTACAAGAGGTCGGAATTGTCAAGGGTTGAAAGAGGACCAAAAAAGCATGCACTAGATGTGTGAAACAAGTTGAGAGGAGACACCAAGTTATGCTGTCAAAGCGTGGGAATTGCGCTCAAAATTCAACACTCGTAACATAATATGATGTGAAATTGGTCACTGTGACTAAAGTCTGTCACCGTAAATCAGTTGGATAGGAAAGTGAATTTTATGTATGCATTATTTGGAAAGTGAAATTTGGTTATGCCTTAAGTACATTTAATTTAGTAAATCTGTTGGACGAAACGTGATTTTCTTTTGATTATAAATTGATTAAATTTATTTTATTTATTGGAAAAAGGGGGCTCGTTATTTATTTCTTTCAATAATTTGCTCAGCTATCTGTAAGGTTCCATCTATGGTCCACACTGGGCAATAACACTGTGGGAGATCATTCCCTTGCTAATGAGGCCAAATTAATTAAGGAGGGTTTAATGTTTTAATGTTACACTGTTATCCATCACAATGTGCTGTAATGGGAAAAAGGTGTAAGGTGGGGGTGGAGAGAGAGTGTTCTGACATCAATATCTATGATACTAAAGGTTAAAAGGAAAATAATCAATGAATTGGGAGGAAAAAAAAAAAAAAAAAAAAAAAAAAAAAAAAAAAA
>QKMX01359292.1:0-11049 GCA_003401595.1 Venustaconcha ellipsiformis | reverse complement strand
ATGGGAAAATATGAACTCATTTTTTCAGATGGATATACTGTACTCCAAAGCTCGTGCATAATATTCATCTGAAATACTCGTTCATATATTCTCATACAAATGCAGTAACCTATAAATATTGATAAATTTACCATACACCAACAATATAGTTTACTACATTTAAGGATGATTGACATCACAAAGTTTTATTTTGGGCAATCTTTCAAATTAAATATTAACAAGAACACCAAGAATGGTACATTATATGCTCACCATTGTTTAGTAGTACTTGATGTTGATAACTGAACTTTCTGTACAGAAATACAGAAACACTACTTTCAGTCACAGTGACCTTGATCTTTCATCTTTTCTAGCCAAGGCTTCTTCCTTATTCCATGCACAAGCCATCTGCAAAGCTTGGTCCAAGTCTGTGATGTAGAATTAGTGTTACTTTATAGAAGTGACTTTTCTTCTTTCAGTCACAGTGACTTTAGCCTTTGACCACAATTGAGGTCTGGCTTCTTCCTTAACCAAAGTGCAAGCAATGGACAAAGTTTGGTAACTATAGATGCAGGGCTTGGAATTAGGATTTTTTCACTAACCCACAAGTTCACTAAAATAAATTTGATACTGATCCAGTATCATCATGACTGTATTCTAAATATAATCCCAATTGCTTATTGTGTAAATACATAGCAACACGGGAGGGGGGGGAAGTACCTCAACTGTGGTCATTCACCATTTTGTTTCATGTAAAATAATTTCAGGCATATAGGCTTTTCATGAATTAATTTTAAGAGACGGTAAATAACAAAACTGTTGTAAATGGATCCCTGACAAATTTGTTAAACAAAGTAAAATAATTCCTGAAAAAAGGACACCTTGGACCATTTCGTTGGATTACACATCTTCATCCAAAGATGCACCACATGCAAGTTTGTTGTTAGTATTTGTACTTTAATAGGGGTTACACTTTGGACAGGGAGGAGATAGATGGATAATCAGAGTCCTATATTATATTCTTGAAATGGGAAATGAAAATGTACTTCTCCACAGAAAATTTATGTGGGTGGGTGTAAAGGCTTTGTTTTGAAGTTTAAAATCTAGTAAACTTGGTTGCATTAACTCTCAAATTTGCCTTTGTCTTTCAGCATACTCCTTTGAGGGTATATTGGTATTTGGCATGCTGGTGATATGTACCTGTGCATACATGAGACGAGTGCCAAAACTAAAACAGTGGTTTTTATCAGAGAAGAAAGGCTTCCTAGGAGTATTTTATAAAGGTAACTTTAAGGGCATCCATAGATGCAACTGTTTTCCACTCAGCAGCCTCACCCATGGAAATTGCTTACTATTAGTACAGTATGGAGAGATCATTTATTGGTTTTGTGGGGGATGCAACTCTAATCCTACTGATTGCATAAATACAGATGAAATACAGTATGGCAATAATCACTCAATTCTGATCAAATCACTTTCTCCAGTTTTCACCACCAGTAATCTTTTCCATGTCAACAAATTTCAAATTTGATGAAAGGATGGACTTGTAAATTGTACCCAAAATCTACATTCATCCTGTTTTAGCTTTATAAATTATTTGATTTTAGAAAAGATCTTAGGTGATAGACATATGACCTGTAGCAATTACAACACTTACCCATAGCAGTTTGAATACACTAACTGTAGTGATTAAAATGCAAGGTCTGTTGTGCCAGTCCTAGGCTGAAGGGCTTTAAGCTCATACACATCAGTTTTATTACCCTGTTTCTGCTTTACAGGGTGTGCTAAATATATGACTTCCCAAAAATTTTGGTTATTGGATTGAAGCTAATAGTTTTAAGGTAGTTCAGCTGGGGTGGTTAAAGAGTAAAATAGAAGTCATGTTTATAAGAAGTATATATAATTATATATTAATTTAAAAATTGTTAACAGTTTAGATCACTACAAGATAACAGTTTGAATAGTAAAATAAAACAATAGGTAAATATTTCCATGTTGTGTTGCAACTAGGAATACTTTAAAGCACTTATGTTTAATTTCACATTTGAGAGCTTCACCAATAAAACTGATAATAGAACATACTGGTATCAGGTACATTACTTTGTACATTTAGTTCTTTTTGAGTTTATATTTTAATGCTTCAGAGTATGCAGTGAGCTCTTTCTCTGCATCTTGAATCCACAGATACTAGTCCTTGAACTTCTGTTTTAAATTTTGCATCCTGTGGCCCCTTTTTCACTAGCCCTAGACCATCAGGTTTTTAAAGCTGCTCTTTAAAAAGAACAACATTTTTGCATGACAAGTCTTTGAAAAGTGCCTTGTTGGGAAAATGGGTAATAATTGAAGGACAGCACGAACTTGAGTCATTTATGTAAATGAAGATGTATAGGGTTGTCCAACTAGCATTATACACTGCTCTATGGTTCATTCATATATATTCTGTGGCATGAAGCATACAAATTGAAATTAGCAAATAAGTTATACTTTGGGATCACCCATAAAGGATGTCCACAAAACATACTGGAATACACGCCGTAGGCCTAAAGCAGTTATTCAGCACAGAATATCATAACAAAAAATACTATCTTGTGGATGTCTGCAAGGTCTTTTACATCCCCTCCCCCTTGTCCGCATTTGAATAAACTCCCTCCCCCCATCTTTGCAGATGTCCTTTATGGATGATCCCTAATTTGGCAAGTCTATGAGCATTCAAAGTTTTGTTTATTAGGTTTTTTCTTGCATGCATTTTTTTAGCTCATTAATTGACTTAATATTATCTCACTGGACCCTACTATTCCTATCTGATCAAAAGTTTTGTAAGATTAATTATATACATGTAGAACCACAAATATGTAAACTCTAATGGTAGGTCAGTAATTTCTGGATGATGGTTGAGTAAATTTTATCTGTTTCTCTTTGATATGTGTTTTGAAATTGTTCCATGCCTTGTAAATTATTTTATATTTATTTATTTTCAGCCTCTGTTGTGGGGACAAGACTACATATTCCAGTGGCAATATCCTGTGTTTTAATGTCTTTGTATATTCTCATCTTAAAATGATAGCATTAGCATACACTGTACACTGATGATACTTGGCTAGTACTGGTCTGTGATAGAAACAAACGAATCTAAATAATGTGTATGATTCTGGTGGCAGCTATAGTTAAGGCAAAAGAAGTTGAAATTGTATAAAAGGTTCCTTTGTAAGGAAACATTATACTGCAGTGTTTTCTGAATGATGGGAAACAAAATATACCCATTACTTTCAGTGTTTGACATGTAGTCAAACCTGTCAACAGCAACACCCCATAGTAAAAGGCAAAACTGGCCTTTGTACACGAGTTCACCTTTTAAAACTGGTTTTTGAACAAATGCCTGGAAGTGAATATTATTATTGTTATTATTATTACAAAACTTTTTATGTGTACTTTACAAAAATAATAATAAAATATGCATGTATGATGTTCTCTCCCAAATGTATTTCCCACTTTAGATTAATGTCACCTGCTCATGTTAACCTATCCTATAAATTAAATCATTAGTGACTGTAAAATAATCACTGATCATTTTTTTGTTTTGTGCACTATGGTAAAACAATAATTTTAGTACTGATTGACAGCTTACAGAGAGCACTGGGTTGGCTAACTTGTTAAAGTTTGGAAACATCTGATCATACTTTAGAAACACTTTTAGCCACTTTTTTATCTTGCCAAGATTGAAAGAAAGTCGGCTTAAATGTGAGAAGCCTGTGATGAATAGGAAATCAAGAAAGTCGGCTTAAATGTGAGAAGCCTGTGATGAATAGGAAATCAAAAGTTCTATATGGCTAATCTTTGTAAGCCATGAACCAAATTCTTCCACTTCCTTTATTGACAAGTTTTAAATATTGAATAAAGCCTGATCCTAATGAATCTATCTGTTCTCAAAGACAACCTTTTCCCACCATCCAGCAATTATATTGTTCTGTCCCTCACCTCTAATGATGGAAACTGCTGCACTTTATAATTTGTCATACTGACACCTTAGAGTAACTGGAGTAGAGTAAGTACAAGAAAGACAAGAATTGTTTGTGCATCAATTCATATGACATTATCTAAACAATGCTTTCCTCATAAAAACAAAAATTTTGTTTGTATAGACATCAGTCACTTAAGACAAAGAGAAACTATTGTTTGGTTAGGAAACACCAGACTGCTGACAGTAGAAGGCAGGTTACAGTTAAACACAGGATATTTATATATGAAATTTGCATTAGGGAAGTAAGAATGGCTGGTTTGAACATTTGACTTCAGTCTTAAGGTACATGACAGGTTTGATTGTGTATTAGATTCTAAACCCGTATAGTTTCCCGTCACTTAGTATTGAATTTGGTTGCCCTCATTTCATAGCACATCGTGGAGTAAAAAAACAATATTTACCTATAGCTCTGAAATTGCAGAAATTGGTAGGCAAGAAAAAGTTAATAATACTACAGGTGTAATTAAATGTTGGTGTTGTCTTAATATCTGCAAAATTTTGATTTTGGATAAAATAAACTTGGTACACAAATGTCATTTGTTTATGCCCTTTCTTTAATACAGAGTTGAACACTTTTATTACAAAAGTATGAAAAAATAAACAATGAATTCACTCCCAATAATACTCCATAATTCTTTTATGAAATGTCAAGTAAATATTAGTGTGGTGGTGGGGATGCTGTAAAAAAATCAAAACAATTTTACAGCCCCGTTTATTTATTTTTAATTTTATTTTCACAAATTCATTGTTTGATGCAAGACTGGGTCCATTATGCCTCATTTTTACTTTTTAATTTAGATGACTCGTGGATATTCTTGAAGCAACCCAACAGTTATATATGTTGACCTGGACACTTTTACAGAACTAATAGAAGAATTATGTGAATGTAGTATTCCTGTGGAGGAAATATTGGTCATACTTAGTAATGAATGGGGTTTGATTGTCTTGCACTGGATGTAAAGATTGTACATTAGTAAGTCTATATTTGTATGACAAATAATGCTGATGCTTTTATTTTTGAACATCAAGGTCTTTTGTATTTTGTCTGTAGCTTCTATATTATATATAATGTTCAAAGTGTACCTTAAATCTGAAATCATAATAATTCAACAAAGTCACTGATGTGTTCTGTTGCTTTTTGCACAAGGACCATAAACATTAAAAAAGATATCTGTAGAAAGTATATCATATTACAGTTTGATTATTGAACTGTGCAATCTTTCACTGCATTGTCTGATTTCACTGACACTGGAAATTTGTGAAATTTACTTACTTTTAAAGTTGTGACTAGGTCCCCAGTTGCAAAAGTTTAATTTCACAAAATAGAATCAAATACAAGTATAGTCCAATAAATCTGCCCACCAAATCTGTGTTGTTACTGATGGACATTATATGGGTCTGATGTCACCTGTTTATTAAAATGTGCATAGTTGCTTCATGCAGATTGTTCTGGAATATACCTACATATAGTTTAGATACCAATATTTAATAGCTGTATCTAGCACAAAATTCAAAATGGTCATACTACAGAGGCTTGTTCTATTTCACATAGATTTACAAGATGTCAAACATAAGATTTTTGTCTGAAATATTATGTATATTATGTGCATAGCACCAAAATAACCAATCAGCCAACAATAGCTCAGCAGCTGAAAGAAATACCAGTAAGTGTATAAAATGTACACAGATGTTGGCAGACAAGATTAACAGCAGGTTTTTGCTGGTTTTACTGAATAGGTGATATCATCCGTTAGACTATTAGTCAATATCACTATAAGTAGGGGATTTATTTATCATCCTAGCCCATGTAGGCCTGATATGTGTTTAACTGACATATTAGCATGTGAATGTAAATTCATACACATTAAAATTGTGGAGTGGAGAGTAAATTTTGGAGCCCTTAGTTACTATATTGTTTAAAATTGCTGTTGCTCATCTTTTTCAGAACATTATATATATATATATATATATAAAACAGAGGATCAGAAAAATATCCATGCTTTATTCCTTCAAGCACGTTCACATCGTCTTTATGGATGCTCTTCAGGTACAGCATTCCTTTTGCAATATGTTCGTAAGGTAACAATTTAGTGTCAATGTAATATAAATATTGCAAAGGAATGATATATTTACCTAAAGAGCATTCATAAAGATAATGTAAAAACACTTAAAGGAAAAACTGATTAATATTTTTCTGATCTTTTTTATACATTAAAAAAATTTCTATGTATTATCTGACACATGGACAGATTTATGTTTTTCTTGTGTGTGCGATGAATGTTTGTTTTGCACCTTTCAGAAGGGTTGGCACCTATTATTTGGCAGGAGCACCAGTGTGCATCACGCACTTCGTACACACAATCAGTCGGGTCTATGTGTGTTTATATATATATAAAGATTAAAACAAGCTGGTTTATTTTTTTTGTCAGTTTTCCTTTGTTATTGTACATGTAGTGTATGATTACCATACTTTTCTGTATGACTTGCAAAATAGCCAAATATTACCAGTTTGGGTTTGGTTGGAAGAGCTTGGATTTTTTCCAAAAAATTTCAAAAACTGAAATATTTTAGCATATTTTCAGACAGAAAAAATAGTTGAGGGGTTAAAAATGAAACCTACCAATAAATATGATTTTCACTTTCCAGGGATGAAAAGCCATCATACAACATAGGCATTCAAGTCTATCCCTCTTTGCGAGTGTCTAGTTTCAGGTTCATACTTTATAAAAAAAAATTCCTCTCACTGAATTTAATACTTTTATTACAGAAACATAAAAATTTGCATTGAATGTGAATTAGCTCACATTTATTTTCCATATGATAATACTTGTATGAAATGTCAAGTAAATAGTAGTGGGGGTGGGGGTGCTGTAAAAACAATTTACAGCCCTGTGCATTATATAGTTTTTCTTTTCATAAATATATTGTTTGATGCAAGACAGGTCCATTATATATAACATAGATAATACTATCATACAGATTAGATAATTTTTAGTTTGTCCTTTACGGAGATTTGAACCCAGCTCCATGGGGAAACAGCGCCCATTGCCTTGCCTGCATGCACCAGTCCATATGCTATCACAACACATCACTTAAAAAAAGTGACGCTACAAAGTTGGTGGTATATGCACTCGT
The DNA here is from genome assembly GCA_003401595.1 of Venustaconcha ellipsiformis. Taxonomy (NCBI): domain Eukaryota; kingdom Metazoa; phylum Mollusca; class Bivalvia; order Unionida; family Unionidae; genus Venustaconcha; species Venustaconcha ellipsiformis. The sequence continues at coordinate 3,917 of QKMX01359292.1, read as the reverse complement.
GCATAGGGACAATCACATTTTGACTTAGTAATTAATATCCTATCTATTTACACAGTCATTCCTGATTCCTGCTTCAAAAATCAAGACATTTAGAATTTTAGAGAATTACAAATATGTACTAAACAATGAAAAGTGTTATCCCTAGACTCTGCTGGAGAACACTTAATAATACTGGGCAGAAATCATATTTAATACAAATATTACTATGATACAAGGTAGAGAATTTTTAATTTTGTTCTATACAGAGATTCAAATCAATTTCCACTGGTAAACAACACCCATTTGCCTTGCCTGCACACACCAGTCCATATACCATACAACTAAAAATTCTGTAGTCTGTGTGATAGTATTATTTGTATTATTAATAAAAGCTTGTTATTGGTACCCCTCATAAATTTCTTGGAGGATTACCATAAAACTTTCCACACATTCATGCAGAGGTCTTGTTGATGCTAAATGAGAATCATGCCACCCGGATCTCCACCAATATGGCTGCTACTGTGACCATCTTGAAAATCATGATGTTGCACCTCTCATCATGTCTAGTTGGTGTTAAATGAAAACAGTATACATCTGATATCCAATATGGCCACATTGGCAGCCATTTTTAAATATTGTTATTGCACACCTCCTGAATAGGAAGTCAGATTGACATGGGGTTCTTACTAAAAGACGTCATCTGATGTCTGCTTGGTTCTAACTGAAAAATACTGCCAGTGACATACATTTTGGCTACATAGATTTTAGGCATCTTGTTATCACAAATCTTCCTGAATAGAATGTTCGACTGAAATGGGGTTTTCACTAGAATACTTCTTAGATGACAAGCTAGTCTTGAATGATGCTGGTGCCAATCTGATGCACAATATGGCGGTCACAGCACTCATCATGAAAATCTTGTTATTGCAAGTCATATCAACTTGGGGTTTTCAGTGACAAACTTCTTATGATATCCTAAACAAAACTGATGCTGATCTGATATCAAATATGGCCACCACAGCAGCCATCTTGAAATTTTTATTCTCGCTATTCCTGATGAGCTGAAATTCAGATTGGTGTGGTCACTATGCTGGCTATCTTCAAAATCATATTGTTATGGAATAGGTTTCAACACTCAACAGTTAAAAAGAAAATGTGTTGTATTTCTGGAAACTCTTCAGTCAGTTGAGTGTCAGTCCCTTCAGTGTACTCTTGTTGGAAAGAAGTAATTGAATGCTTTTTGTCTTTTTAATGGTGGCCATATTTAATGTCTGACTGGTATCATTTCTTCATGCCAGGATATTTTCTGCTAATTTTGGTCAAGTTCTGTTAAGCAGTTATAGAGAAGTTGTAAATAGCAGTTGTGATAAGCTAAAAATGTAATAGAAAAATTTCAGTTTCGCACATACAAAAAACAAATGACATGCAAATGTATACTCAAAAACTGAAGAAAAACAAAATTGGTCAAGCAAACATTTTCTTCTATAAAGTAGGTGTTCTCTGTTGTTATGGTTCCCATGCTTTTTTAAAATCAAAAGATACCGATATCAAGACTTTACCAAAATATCTTAAGTCAGAAAAGATGATCATGTACTAAACCACAAAATGTATAAAATGAAACAAGTTTGACAACCGTATGTTCCTATCAAATGGCTATTAAAGTCATTTCAATTTAGAGAATAAAAATTCTCACTTTGCTGACTTGCATTATGTTGGCACGAGGAAACAACATAATAAACATAAATTTGTTTGTTTTGTTTCTTTTCAAACCTTTAATTCTAAAGATATCAGAATAATCACTTGTATATCAAGATAGCAGTCTTAATGTGTATTATATAAAATAAAAATTCCAAAAACAATAAACTAAAAGTATTAGAATCTTATCTTGTAAAGAAAAAGTTTAAACCCTAATTTAATCTGTGCCATTAAAACCCCAAATAAGAAATTTTCAAACAAACTAACTCCTCAAAAAGATTGGTTAAAATGCACCATTTTAAAAAAACTGAAGGACTGTAAAAATTATATATACTGTATAAACAATATTTTAATTTTCTGTAAAATCAACATAGGTATGCTTGTACTGTGATAAACCAGTCCCTAAACCTGTTGTTGATCCTCACAGGCACTTGTATCATTTCTTAATATATAATAAAAGGGATGGTAATCTCCCATTTCACCTGTGACCTGTTTAGCATCTGAAGCCAATACTTCAAGCTACATGTCACAGTACAATAGATTAGCACCAAAGTTCAGCACAGATTCAACATTTAAGATGACAAATGGGAATTAAAATGATTGGCAGTCTGTTTTCTAATCCTGGTTTCCTCCAAATATTCCCACACCATTAGACGGGTGTGGGATCGTAGCAAATGCTTATCAAAAAATTGCAATTTGCCACCAATGTCATAAGATAGTCACTTATCAGTGGGCCTTGCAATGATGTTACATCAAATCATACAAGGATGAAATCAATTGTAAAATTATTTTTTTTTTTTTTTTATGGCAAGTATTATAATCATTATGTAGACGAAACCACATCATATATGAAACCTGACCCAGTACATGTGAACTGCATTACTAGTCACATAACTACACAAATCTTAATCTACGACATCGGAAGTTAAATAGGTGATATCAGCAACAAACTCCTTTCTAATGCTGTTGTATAAAAATTCAAATATTTAAATGAAAGACATACATTTTGTAAAAACCAGAAAGAACATATAATTCTCAACGTATTTATTTTAAGAACACCCAGAAACCTATCTGTCACAGCAATCTGGACTGTCAGATTCATCAAGCAGAGACCACTACAAGAAGGTAGTCACATGATAAAACAAAACCCAGGTTGAGGGTCTTAGAGAGAATTTTTCTTTAATTTATTTTTTGTTATTGCCAACAGAATATGACTTTCATTTAATGTTTTATTCTTTGCAACATTTGAAATGGGTTATTATTTATATCATGCAAATACTTGACCTATGATGCCATGAAAAACGTGTTGCAAGATTTGTGTGAACTAACAATACTAATGTCAAGTAACAGGTAAAATTTCATCAATGCCTTAGATTCTTCTCGTCTTTTAGATTAAACATGTAATGATTGTAATACTTGCAATTTCTAAGAAAATAAGTAATTTTCATGTCAATTTCATGTAGTTATGACTTGATGAAACAGAGTTTAAGCTTGCTAGGTCAACCGGTAAGGGGCTATGTTGGCTTCTTGTTATGCCAGACTGGTTTTATATCTTCCATATTAGAAAATACACTGATATAGAGCTGTATGTGAAATAACCAGTGTACTAGATAAATCTAAGACACTGCATCTGAACTGATAAAAAAAATGTTGATGGCAAGCACCTAAATGATCCATAATGCAACTCCAAACTCAATAAATTGAACTTGTGATCAGTTCAGTTAAAACTTAACTTAATTGCTTGTCATCCAGTGGTTGTGGAAAGTTTCCAGGTTTATCCAAACTTTCTTCAATATCAGCAAAATTCAATAACTTTTCATGTTTGGGAAAAAATATTAATTTCTCCTGACCTTTTTCCAGTTTCCCTGTAGTGTGGGAACCCTGGTTGTTGGTGTCAGAAACTTTATGCAGCAAAAGTTATTATGAAGTAGCTTATTATGGCCATACACCATCTTTGTTCTCTAGAAGCAAAACTCTACAATTAACTAATTATAAAATACCTGTTGAAGAGGGTAATGTTTTTGTTTTTACCTACATCAGTAACCTCTTCCAAGATAAATTCAACACAAAACTTTCTTGTTTGTATGGAATAATGGAGTAAATATGATTGACAATATTGAGTAGTAATGACAAGAATTTAATTTACGCTCACACCCACTAAGACAACTTGAAAAATTAAAACAAACAATAAATTAACTGGTAGAAGCTTCATATTGCAGCAACATTGACAAAATGCTCAACAT
>QKMX01359281.1:6316-23548 GCA_003401595.1 Venustaconcha ellipsiformis | reverse complement strand
TCTAGAACTGATAGTTTGGATGCTACAGTTGCCAAGTCTATGAAAATATGTGATGCCTCGCTTAGTGGGGACTGCAACTTTTGCTGGTTGGACTCTTATTTTTAATAAACTAGTAGTCCTGGACTCCTAGTTTTAAAATCCTATCAAGACCTCTGATATCAACACAATGATTATAAACAGAAAACATATTTGAGAAAATGATACCTGTTATTATGACAAATTGTGCATTTACAAAGAAATTTTTTTTTTCAATGTCTGGTTATTTTTACGTAAACGATGTAAATCTGTTCATTTATGTAAGTTTATGTTTTTCTTAGAAGAGACCTTTTGTGATGTTTGCTCAAGTTGTTCTCAACAAACACTGTCATTTGTACATTTTATATTATAAATAAAAAAATGCATATAAAAAGAGTGAAAACTGAACTGGAGAAAACCTACCAAGAATATTAATATTTGGTGTCCCAGGAAACAATGTCATGTGCCATTAAACAATAGAACTACACTATCAATATCACTGTGACTCTTGATGGCAGACTCTCTGTACTAAAAATTCCTAAGGTAAAAATTATCAGTAAACAAAGTTGAATATTTCATGCAAATATCTGGGCTCAGATTCTCTACACAGGAAGACCTGGTTACACCAGGCCAGGGTTCAATTTTAATCATGGAATTTTCATGTGCCACTCAAAAGATGCAATTTAAATGAAATTAAATTTCTATAAATTAGGAGCAATTGGGATCAATAGTGATGCAACTAGTCTCAGAATGAGGGATTTTCAAATCGTGTGTGTATGTGACAGTATTAGTAGTTAAGAGTATCTTGCACCTTGATGAAACAAACTTGAAATTGACATGTAAACAAATCCCCAAATAAAACCTGCTTGTTAGGTAGGAGTCAATGTATCTAACCTTTCTTTCTTTCCTCTCATCCTTGGTTTCTACGCGTGTTGGTGGAGGGGTATCTTTAGGATCCTGAAAAAAAATAACAAAATGTATCAATATACATAGTTTTAATTTTTGTCATATTAACTTTTTTAATAGATTGAGTACACAAAATCTGATACAGTAATCAATCAATTCATAATTATCCTTTAAAAACTATTTATATGATTTAAATGCACATTTTTCTTCAAAATTACACCCAAATTAGATTGTGTACTCCACTATCGATTATTAGAAGTCAACAGTTCTTCAATGGGACTAACACCGATCATTTCTTCTTTTCAACTATCCAGTATTAATCATCTCTAATATTCCTCAGTGACAACAAAATTTTTAACTCAGTATACTCTTGGGGTGCCAGACTGAGTCAAAAATCTCTTTTGGTGTCAAAACTAGGGGTCAAACTAAATAAAAAAAACAAACATTGGTATCAAAACTGGGGGTCAAATTAAACATTTGGGGCACTATGAAGTACAAATGAAACAGGTTAAGGTATTGCAGACCTGATATTTACAACATTTTCAATGTACCAAATTACTGGCTTCTTGATGAGATGTAAGCTTTACTAAAATTGAAAGCTTCTGTGTATACATGTAAAAGCACTCTGACCATGAATGAATTAATAATAAGCTCAAAAAAATGATAATGTTCCAATTTCCTTTACAAAGAGTTGGTTATAAATAACAAAGCCCTAGTTGTACTGTTTTAAGTATGGATTCAAATCTTCCTTACCTTCTTTCTTTTAAAAATATGATTAAAAAAATAAAAATAAAATGGTATCATCCTTAATACTTGTAAAGAACTGTATGTAATGATGCAATCTTTGGAAGCTCAAAATAAATTTAAAAAATGCAAACACAAGAAGCCACAAAACTCTAAGCTGCTACATGCACATACATACAACTTGAATTCATATGGTAGTATCAAATAACAAAATCTAGTAGCATGCAACATCATCCCAACCACATATAACAGAAGACAGCCATGCTGACATCACTACACCAGAGAGAAATGGTTGCATTCAACACAAGAACAATGCTGCATGTGGTTTCAAGCCTTCCATCAGTGAATTTCCTTAGGGCTTCCCTTTTCATAAGATAAAAACTAAGTGATGAGAACCAACCAACAGGTTCTTGTTTTAGTAAACAGAACTGAGTTGTATTCCTACGCAGTCCAACCTGTGTGCCCTCACAAAAGTGTGAGCACTGAACTGAATATCAGACATTTGCAAAGAAGTGGATCTTTAAAATGATCATCATAAGAATCAAGGATGCTGCCAGCAAGACTATTTGGTAAGAATTGTTACAATGTATATTGAGGTTCTGAAATGCTTATCTAACTCCAGTCTAATCAACTCTGAGCAGGAATAATGATTATACATAAAAACAGTGGCAGAGGTTATGCAGATCTATTATTAATCACTACTTCTTTGGAATCCAAATTGCTGAATCTGATCATGTAAATGTAATTTATACTTTAAACATTGTTTCTAGAGAAATGCTCCCATCACAAGTGCATTTTAAAAATACTTATGGAGTCCACTACCTTAACATTTAATGCAATGATTAACTGAACATATGCTGAGGACAGCATAGAGAAAAATGAAGTCCCTATCAAGTGAGTATATTATCTTTTCTGAGACTATTTTTGTTTTGGTTTTAACATCATGTTTAGTGCATGATAGGATATACATGGTGGTCAGTATAAAAGATTGCGGAAACACCTGGTAAAGCATTGTCAAGAACCACAGACCCATTGGAAGCTACTGGCCTCTGTTGCATGCAAATATTTGGTGTTTAAAAGAAAGTAAATTGTTGAGGAAACATTGTTTGGGAGGGATTTGTCAACATTGTTTTTCAAATCCAAAGCCCAACTAAAACAAAAAATACATGGGACCATAGCACAGGGTTCCAACAGAATTATGAATGATAAATTCAAAGACTTTTCTCAAACTATCAAAGACAACAAACAGATTTCCAAGACCTATTTTTGCTAACATTTTAAATAGAAGTTATGTTATATGAGAAAACAACGAATGCAAAATACTACAATAATGTTTAATGAAGAAATGAAACTGAACAGGTCATCAAAAGAAAAAAACTTGAAAACTCGACTTAATCACAATTTAATGACCTTGGACAATTTTGTGTGATTATGGAAAGATTTTTTTTTCAATTTCACAGTATCCTATACATTTCTCTATGTAATGTCAACTAATACAAAGGTCAATAATTGCTCCTTATTGTTTGGTAGTTCTCAAATTCTCCATTGTTACCTAGTAAATCATCCTTGCCTAGTCATCATAAATGTGGAAGACCCTTTCCTTGGCATCACTGTCATATACCTTTGAATGAGCTTGAGCTTTGTAACACTTCAATCATACAATTTGTGAAATATAGTCAAGATTGCAAATAACATATAATTTGTGATGCAAGATCAAATAAACACCATCTGTAATTTGCCACTGTATCACTTGTGGGTGGGAGGGGAAGAGGCTCAATTAAAGATTTTTCTCATGGGAAAACCAACTTTGTGATGAAGGTTATTTACTTGAAGAGGTAGAGGTCTGCTAAGTATGTGTATTTGTGGCTCAATCAAATGGAATAAAATCCTTCAAAAAAAAGCGAGTTTTGTCTTTATAAGGACTGGAAGAAAACTTTCACAGGTAAAAGGGTACCATATTTCTCATTTTATTACCAAGGTTATTAAAAGGAGGGTACCTGAGAACCCTGATACTTGTTGATATCTCTATTGACAGTTTTCAGCACCAAATATACATTAATGAGGACTGCTCCACTACTTAATGTGAACTTCTGATAATGAAATGACAAGGTTTCCATAGAAACAGATCTCCATCAGAGGGATCTACTATTGACAATGATAAGGACCTATAGGAAGCACCCTGTTTCGTTTTCTAGTCATTACTTATGGGGGGGGGATCACATATTTTTATGTCTCCCACATTAGTTAAAGAAAACTTAGTATTATATCTTTATTTCCTTTCAATACATTACTATCAGACTCAGTTATAAAAAATACCATTCACATAAAAGAAAGCCTAATTTATATAAACAAAGTATTTATTTGACTGGCATTGTTGACAACATACCCAATCACATTAATTCATATATTTTCCAATTCATCTCATTATACCACTATAAACATGTTTAGTAGTCATGGACCCAGACTATCAAATTGTAATAGCTTTGTATTTGTCTCTTTAATGTATGCCTGTCCAATCCTTGGTTCATTCCTGCAATAGGCGAATTCACCAAAGTCAATAAAATAAATTGGAATCAATTTCCAAATCTGACAATCAAAACATTCAAGATCTGTAGCAGTCTCCAGTCTAAAAAATAATAATGCTGAATCAGAAAGATAAAACGCAATAAACATTATGTGGTGGAAAAGGTGTCAGATACTACTTGGCATTTAATCAATGACTTATGACTGAAAAATGGTAAATTTCGGAGAAAATGTCAACTATCTCTGTTTTCTGATAAATAGTTTCTATGCTGCAATACATTTCAATGCTCATGGCCAATACTAACCCTAGAACCAGGACTATACATCTAAAAGAAGCATAATATGTGATGCCTGTGTGAAAAAACAATTGTGTGAAAAAAACAATCAACATTATCTGAATGGGCTGGAAATCCCTTCCTGATCTTTTCTAGTGAGAATCTAATCAATACGGGATATACTCTGAAGTAGAAACAAACTAAATCAGTTGTGCTTTACCAAGTCAATAAGTTAACTTGTATATTGCAATTTTTAGCCCAAAGACCTTGATGCTATAGAGTCACAGCGTTTAGAAAGGATTCAGGCAGCCAGAAGAATACGACGAAGCAAATCAGCACCAAGTAGTGGCACAAGTGCCAGTGGACGCTCCTGTTCCACATCTGAACCAAGGGAAGAGGAAACCACAACATGTCTTCCAAACATCTTCAAAATGCAACAAAAATCCAATAAACATCAACGGGATAACCAGGAAACAACATGCACGGATCTACCCTCGCCAGTCTCTGATCCACCCCCATATGATTCTGTTGGCCATGATCATAATGACAATTCAAGGGGAACTTCATCAGCCCTGGCAACAGGATACAAGACATGTGAGGAGTGTCCAGAGATTAGGGATGAAGCTAGAACACCTTTACTTGGATCATGTGATCGCAACCCAAGGTAATGTAAATTTTTCTTTCTTTTTTAAAGTGCATTACAGAACAAAAGCTGCAATGATTATTACTGTTCTTTTATTTCTTACACAAACTTGCATAAATTTCTTTCAATCATATATGGTCTCTCACAAATATTAAGTAATAACTATGCATCTTAATGCATGATACTGAGGCATATCAGCACTAATAAGGCAAAGAGAGAGATTATTGAGATATCAGAGAGCAAAACATACCTTAAAGTCATTGTCTGGAGGTGAAATGATGTCTTTATCGACATATAATCTTGTGGCAATTCACCATGAACTAACAATGATTCTATTTCCCTCATTATGATTTTTTTCAATACACAATATACTGAAATACACAAGAAATCTTAAAATCTGAAGCAAATATATTGTTTGTATGCTCATTTAATTGTTTTTAAATGGTTAATTTAAGCTGGACAAATCAAATTTACTGAATTCTACTAGTTTTTAACTTATCCAAAACAGACACTGGTACTTTAACAGTACAAAATTTATTAGTGTCATCAATCAAACAGTATTTGGAATTTATTGGACAAGGCTGATTTATCCAAAAGAGTGTCTCTTTACATTTAAACATCTACAATAATTTAAAGATGTTATTTCACACAAGACTGAGAACCTTGATCTGATAACTTTAATGAGTATATATAACTATCAATACCCGCACATTTTCACAGAGAGTACTTATTGATTTTTTTTTTTTTTTTTTTTTGCCAAATGCATATCATTATTCTCTTTTCTTGGAGACATTACTGCTACTGTGAAGAATCCGATTAGTGTCCAACTGAGATGCTCAGGTTACTAGTACTATCCTTGATAGTGATAGCCACAGGAGAGAACAGACTAAGTCTATGTTATGACCAGTACACAAGTTTGCAATCAAATTATGCTAACACAGCGATAAGCATGTGAATAATTTATAACTTGGTAGTACTGAAGAGGATTCATAAATAGCAGCGTGGAGGTCAGCATGCCAATGTCAGTCATAATGATGCTCTACAGATATAAAGCCTACATTATGTGAATTTATAATATCAGAAGGATACTGTGTAAACCAAGCGGTATACTGGAAATGAAATCGATCGCATTTCGGAGAGTTACTTTATCAGCATGATCAAAAAAATTCCGACTTGAGAATGGCTACGTTAATATCCGCCATTTTGGAAACGTTGTAAGTGGGTTATCTTTGCTTCCACAAATACACCTTTGTATTATTAGAATTAATCATACAATTGCTGCACAAAAACGACATCAATTTTAAGGATTAGTATATATTTTACCTCAAACTCCTTTAAAAAACTTGCAACTCCAGAATATGGTACTCTCCTTTTCTCGTAGCCCAATTTGTCGGTAGGAGGCAGGTAGGGTATCGGGTCTCTAGCGGCAAATAATGCCAGCAAATTCGGTGGTAGAAACTGTGTCATTTCAAGTTAGGTTCTTCAGATCCTTCTTCGTTGATAGATCGTTTTTTTTATTCCACCTACCAATCTGTTCTATCGAATTTCCAAGCCAGTCTTCACCACTGCTCAGCTCAGTGTTAGGCACATGTTGTTTACCATGTCCCTAAAATACTCTCACAGTGTATTGTCTATGCTAGGAATGGTAAACTACGTATCGTATAACGTAGGGTAAAATAAATTCCGCAGTGAATCATCAAGCCGATAAGTGAGAGGTAAATAACATTTAATGTTGCTTACGCGACTTATTTTAAATTCTATTTCTCCTGATCTTTAAAATTTAATTTTTATAATTAAAGACACATCGAAACATCAAGTAATCACATATATGAAGCATGACGAGCTATTTCGTGATCATGCTGTGTAACGTTCTCAGCTATTTGATTGGCTGATAAAGGGGTTGTTCTAACCAACGTACAGCATAGTACTGCCTACATTTGTCAACGAGATAGTATCGACCTAGAGATAGATATCCGATGTATTATTTGCACACAGCTTGGGTTTGTTTCATTATTTTCTAAGCATGATTGTGCGCTCATAAAACCGATAAGGATGCAGTTATTAATGCATTCAGTATTGTTTATAAGTATGAATCGCTTGGAGTAGCAAAATATTTTTCCGTAAGCAAAATGTTATTCTCACGGCTTACACAGTATAGAGAAAATGATAGTAATAATGCTGCTGGTAATAGTCTTGTCTTGCAAATCCGTTTTGAAAAGCATGTATCGGATAGTTTGGTTTGTTAATGGAAATTCAATAGATTTGATGAGTATTTAACTAATTAATGAGGAAAATCGACTATTGTAAGTGAATGCGTGTGTCAGTTGTCATTGATGCATATTATAGTATGCATTTCCACAAGACGATGCTGTCTGCAGCCAGCGTTGGACAGCTGTTTGGCAGGCTTGGATTCATGTACATTTACCGAATAATTGTAAGGGCGTCATCAGGATTTTTTATTTTTATTTTAAGAGATCATAAAATACTGTATATTGTAATGTTCCATCATTGTGTCTTGCTTTGTTGTTGTATATGTATGTGACCTGTTTAATCCTGCTTGGAGGAACTTTCCTGCATTTCTTGCTGTCAAATCAAATTTAACAGCTTTGGTACTATATACTGATCATTATGGAAGTGGTAATAGCAGGGGTTGAGGGAAATGGTGGACCTGCAAGTTGTTTTGTTAATCAGCATATTTTATGCACAGATCTTCCAAATTCCAGGTCGTTCCCTAAGCTGGCTGACGAAGACCATGTTCACGCAGATGATGGAATGGGCCCACAGGGAAGTGACTATGGGTGTTGCGAGCGTGTAGTTATAAATGTGAGTGGACTTCGTTTTGAAACACAGCTGAAAACTCTCAACCAGTTTCCAGAAACATTACTTGGAAATCCTGCAAAAAGAAACAGGTATTATGACCCACTTCGAAATGAATACTTTTTTGATAGGAATCGACCAAGTTTTGATGCAATTTTGTATTACTACCAGAGTGGTGGAAGGTTACGGAGACCAGTCAATGTTCCACTTGATGTATTCTCAGAGGAAATTAAATTTTATGAACTTGGAGAAAGTGCGATTGAAAAGTACAGAGAAGATGAAGGATTTATTAAAGAGGAAGAAAAGCCTCTTCCAACAAATGAATTTCAAAGGAGAGTTTGGCTATTGTTTGAGTATCCTGAAAGTTCAACACCAGCACGGCTGATAGCAATTATTTCAGTGCTTGTCATTTTGTTGTCCATTGTCATTTTCTGTCTGGAAACCCTTCCAGATTTCAAGCACTACAGAGTTATCAATGAAACTGGAAATGGAACAGGTTACATAGAAGAGGACGATATACCAAAGTTTAATGAACCATTTTTTATTATTGAAACCTGCTGTATAATTTGGTTCACATCGGAACTGATGATTCGGTATGCTTCATGTCCTGAAAAACTTGGGTTTTTCAAGAATATTATGAATATGATTGATATTGTTGCTATCATTCCATATTTCATCACATTAGGAACTGTGATTGCAGATGAGAGTAAAAGTAATAATCAGGCTATGTCATTGGCCATCTTAAGGGTAATCAGACTAGTTCGTGTCTTTCGAATTTTTAAGTTGTCCAGGCATTCTAAAGGACTGCAAATTTTAGGACAGACACTGAAAGCCAGTATGAGAGAGCTTGGGCTGCTAATTTTTTTCCTTTTTATTGGTGTGATTCTATTTTCAAGTGCTGTATACTTTGCAGAAGCAGATGCAGAATTGTCACATTTCAAAAGCATACCAGATGCATTTTGGTGGGCAGTGGTTACAATGACAACTGTAGGATATGGAGACATGCGTCCAATTGGAGTATGGGGAAAATTAGTTGGTTCATTATGTGCCATTGCTGGTGTACTGACCATAGCCCTTCCTGTGCCTGTTATCGTTTCTAATTTCAATTATTTCTACCACAGAGAAACAGACAATGATGACAGACAAACATATCAGCATGTCCAATCCTATCCTGATTTCCAAAAGAAAGGATCATTAGCATCTGAAACAGCTTCAAACATAGTGGAAATGGAAGACAGTGGCTATAACTTAGCTGACAAGGTAAAGGAAAACCACACAACAAAGAGCAACAATCCCTCCAGTATGAACAACCTAAGTATTGAGACTGATGTATGATGAAATACCCGATTAGATCTTTTCAGTTGATATTGGTTTGTTTGAGAACTAATTGATATAACTTAATTTTTCCCATGAGCCATGAATCCTACATCACCATCATATTCGTTTTTCACTGATGGAGTTATAATTTTATAGTCATCAACTTTCGCAGTTGCAAGAACTTCATATCATGTAGATGTTGGTGCATCTTTCTTTAGGTTGGAAATAGCATGCATGACATGAACTACTTAGTTTATTTATCAACATACCTCCTAGTTTCTGAGAGTAAGTCCCTTGGTTCAGAAGGAAGGTTACTTCTGGATATGTCTATGTTGACTCTACATTCAGAGAAGAGAAATAATCCATGTATATTGCGACTGAGATATTCCAAGTTATACCTGCTGTGATAAAACAAGAAAAGATGTAGCTTTGGATTCTTTAGTACTTTCATTTGTCCAGGAAAAATTCTACATATTTTTGAGTCAGATCATGGTAGTGGAATGAAGTCTTTACCCTGAAGCCACTTAATCCACAGTGTTTGTCAGAAACATTGAAGTAATTTTGTGTTTTTTATTCAGAACAAAAAATGTAATACACATCCGTCTACCTCAAGTAGCCAAATAGTTTATTTAGTTGCCATTGTTTCCTTATCTCCACAACCACTACATGTGCTCAAGGTAGTCAGTTTTTAACTGTCATGAATTATTTAAACAGAAGTGTTATTGGTGGATGTGGATGGTCTTTTTCTTTGAACAGTACAGTTAGAATGACTAGAATTTAAGGTAAAATATCGTGTTTGATGGCAAGGCATAATCCAACTTCTGATTTTTGAAATCTTACCATCAAGAATGGATATACTTTGCACAAGCCTGAATATGAGTAATGTCAATAAATACAAAACCAAGCTCAAGATACATACAAGCTCCATCCAGAATTTTCCAGGCTTTTCCGGAGCCAAGATTGAAGCTGCTGTCTAATGCCAAGGTAAGAACTGTTGCTTTTATGTCATATAATTTATGTAGAATGGATGTATTATGCTTATAATGCAGTGCAGGAAAATGGCAATTTGCAGAAAACTTTGGACCAAACAAGAGTTTCTTACAAGTATATGGAAACTGTTTTCTTCTGTTCAGATAATAAACCCCAATGGTGAAAGTTCAGTCTCCTCAGGGAATCTGACTAATAAGTTTTAAATTATTGACTATGTCAATGTACTGTTCTCCTAAGCTGGAAAACAATCATGAACAAATAGCACTTGTAATTAAGCCTACTGCCCAGTCTACATTCTGTAAGTTTGCTTTCAGAAGAAAACAAGTTATATGTGTGCACTGAACAAATATTTTAGGCCCAGATGTTGGCATGCTCTTCTTAAATGCACTTAAAGTTTGAGGAATTTGTTTACACATGCCTGAAATGTGATGTGTTGTACTGTGATGTTGTCCATCCATTGTTGTCTTCCTTATCCAGATTTGTTTACACATGCCTGAAATGAGGTGTGTTGTACTGTGATGTCCATCCATTAATATCTTCCATATCCAGGCCACAATTGTATAACATTTGCAAAGATTTTGTTTTGCATACCTTACCATATAGGGTGCTCATTCATTATAATACAAATCTTGGGAGCAATAGAGTATGCTACCTTGAAATGAGACTTCTTTTAATAAACTAATCACTCTTTATAATCCTGTCCATGGAAACCATAGAGTTTATCATCTTATAGTGAAATCACCTTATGATGAAGTACATAGTACATCACTCCATCATTATAACACTGTCCATTGAAGCCAATGGAGACTACCTTATAATAAAGTACATAAATGCAGCACTCCCTCAGTATAACACTGTCCATAGGAGCCATATACAATAGCACCTTATAGTGAGATCATCTTATAATGAAGTATAATACAGCTCTTTCTCATTATAATACTGTCCATTGGAGCTAGAGGAGAGAGCTTTATAGTGAGATTACCTTATAATGAACTACATAATACAGTAAAAACACTGTCCATTGGAGCCATAGATAATAGCACTTTATAGTGAGATTATCTTATAATGAAGTAGATAATACAGCATTCCCTCATTATAACACTGTCCATGAGTCATAGTCGAGTATACCAACTTATAGTGAGATTGTTTTATAATGAGATACATTGTTCATATAATTTTAATACAACATAATGCAAAGAAGGAATCCATGACAATGGTGACCTTATGACAGGAATCGTTTCATAATATGGAACCATATATATTTGATGCTTTTGTTTTTGTTGATTTGAAGAGCACTTTTAACATTATTATTGGCTGTAATGCTATGGAAATCAGGATAAAGTATTGTTCCTAAAGCAGCCCACCCGGGCTGACAGGGGCAGGTATAGAAAACTGTGACCCTTGAATTATGAGGACACCATACCAACTCGGCACTGAGACTCACTTATAGTGTTTGAGAGCTATGTATGTTTGTATGTATATAAAATATTAGACAATGGGAATAATGCTGATTTGTTATGGACTTGAAGTTGCATGTTCCATAAGTTGTAATGTGTTCTGACAGATTTTAATTTAAACTTGGTATGAAAAACCTTGTAAATCATTCACACTGGAATCATTCCATTTGTCAATAAAGTAACAGTTGTATTGATTTTCCTTCACTTGTATCAATAAGTGTATTATTATAGTAGAAGTATTGATATATCAATGTATTGATGAGTCATTCTACCCCTAATTATGACTGAATATAATGATTTCTGGCAAGGAAAATGGTAAAATTACACTTCTGATCTTGTAACACATGGATATGAACTGGATGGTGGGAAGTTTGCCAACCCAGATTTACTAACTTTTGATTGGGATATTTCAGAATGGAACTTCTAAGGCTGGCAACTGAAATAGTATCCACCAGGTGGCTCTATGTAATATGCCGTAGCAAAATTATCACTAACACTGTGTTTAACAACATCCCAAGAACACATATTCACATGCATTTAGATGTAAAAAAATTTGTTTAAACAAACTGCTGGTACAGTAACTTGAATAGAATTTGACACAAAATTTTTGGTATATATCGATCATGACTTACAATGTATATAACTCATTTCTAAAGTGCGGAACAGAACAATATCACTATAGACAAAAGTTAAGTGGCCAACATAAAGAAGGAAGAAATATAGATAAATGAAAGGGCTGACACATACGAGGAAGTGCAAGAGTGATGGAACATGCATATGTACTTTCATTGAAATGTCTGAATAGATGAGCATACATATATAAATCAGTGGACTTGCTTTTGAAGTAATCATACTTGTTCTGGTAGTGATTGAAGTTAATTTTGTGTGATTTTTTAAATTTATTGATTTAAGGCTATTTTATTCATACTGGTTCATGTAAGAATGGAAGCTATCTTTTCTGTTTCTCTCTCAGTGTCTAAATGTATTCATTTTATTTAGTGATAAGAAGGGTGATGGTAGAATAAGATTTATTTGCATTATGTTGATTGTTATATGGCTATCATGTGGGTGAACAACCTTGTAATGATATTCTCCACTCTTTCATTCCTCCTGTCTGAATTTAGTGTCACTGACCCAAATGAAAATATGCTCCATACTATGTATGGATAACTGATAGCTTATGTGTTGATGTGCCTGGCAATTATGGTTTGGTATTTAGGCTGCACATCCAGTGGGGTTCTTTTTAATTAAGCAAGGAAGTCTCATCAGTCTGAGTGATTTATCTGACCCATAATATCATCAACTATAGTATTAATTACAAACTAACTAGTCCGAAAGTGACCCATAATACAAAGACCTGCAAAAGTGAACAAACATGCTTATGTAGACTTGCTTTTGAAGTAATTATACTTGTTATACAGTAATAATTGTTCTGGTAGTGATTGAAGTTAATTTTGTGTGATTTTTAACAAATTTATATCTGCATTGATGACAGTTTGAATTTGTATATGGTATACAATGGAAGTGGCAGTTAGTGCACCTGTAAATGAAAAGATGCTCACACATTTGCCAGCAGTAGTATTGGTTTGGCAGGCCATGGATATCAGCATCTAGACTGATAGGGATGTGTTAATTGATAGTTCTTGGGATACAATGAATTTAATTTCAGTCATTGTGTGCCCTATATTTTCAGTAGTAAAATATACATATATACACCATTAATCTATTAGAGTTGTCATCAATGATATTACTCCCAAAGGCATGTCTATTCAAATTCAGGCCATAAGAAGATGTAGCTGCTATGTACAAGTTTCAACAGTCTTGCATTAGTAATGTATGTTTAGAGCCAAGTATATTAAGGAAAATAGGGCACCATAGTGTTTGAACATGTACATGTGTAGAAGTAATGTATACATGTGTAGAAGTAATGAGATGGGGTGGTTACATTGTGTGAAAGTTAGCCTGGCTATTATCCTCTGTAAATGTACACATGCATGGCATTCCAAGTCAGAGGTAGCTAGATATTGTGCCAATTATATATTTGGCATTGATCTGGAAGACCCTGGGAGACTTGGCACTGTACATGTAAATAGACCAGAGCCTGATCATCCCCATCTCCCATGTGGACCAGAGCTGCTGCTGTTGCATTACCTGTGGGCTAAAATCTACATTTATACACATGTATTTGAGGATGGAAGCTTGCTAAAGGTTATTAGTGAGTACTTGTTCATGTAGCTACACATGTACAGTATAGCCAGTGATGACTAGGGAAAAATGTATGCACTAGGTATACAAATCTTGTAAATCATATGGATACAAAACATCAAGCACACCATTCCTGCATTCCAAAATGAGTGTTAAAGAATGAAAATAAACAGTGGCATAGGATATTGTCAAATGTTTAGTCTACATTGTAGTAGTAGTAGTAGTAGTAGTAGTAGTAGTGGTGTGTGTGTGTGTGTGTGTGTATGCACTGATGTGTCTGTTATTCATCATTCCTATTGTGTTATGCAGCAATGCATTAGATATCCAGTCAGACAGTTATAGTGGTGATTATGTTTTGCAGACTCCCACAGCTTTGTTGGGGTGGGTTGTGTTTTTTGGTTATCGTTATCTAAATTTGATCACCAATGGTTTAATTTGCAAAGAACAAGTAAATCTCAATATAAAGTGTGAACTTCTAATTGGAATAGATAAAGATCTCAGCAGATATATAGAACAGAATGACACGAGCCCCCTTACATGTACAGATTATAAAATTTAATAAAAAATACATAAACAATAAAATTTATAAATAAGAGTGATAATGCATTACATTTGAAAGATACACTTCCTTTTTTAATTAAATTATTCAACGAATTTCAAAATCAAATATGCTATACAAATAGCCGATATGTTAAACGATTGAATTAAATCATCATCAAATGGAATGAAAGATCGAAAACATTGCCTTGTACAGATTCATAACTTAATGGTTAAGTCCAAATCCACTGTGACTGTATTTTTTGACTTCCTTGTGCCTCTATGTCTGGGTCCTGTCCACTATTCCATTTTTCCAAATTCTCTGTGTCTTTCTGACCTTCCAACTTTGTGTAGTCACTTTGATTTTGTAAATATGTGGTTAGTCACATGGATGCTTCCCAAGGATACTTCCCGTGGAAGCTATCTCAGCTTCCAAAAAAAAGAAATATGCAACCTAAATATTCAGTAACATTGACCTAGGGAATAAATCATTACTCACACCTCTCATTAGGTCAGGTATAGTACTATCAGAATGCAAACAGATACCAACTGCTATCTGGTCTACTATCCATGACAGACCCTAAACAAACCTACTGGCAGTTTCAAAAGATTAATGGTCCTGCTAATGGCTATTTCAACACACCACTGAGACATTACTTCCAGTATCACATCATTTACACAAATGAATGAAATTCCTTATTCTACAGTATTTGTAAGGAATACACACAGTTACATAATTATCATACGTGAACTCAAATAAGGTCAGAGAATTCACAGATTCTCTTAACAAATCTCAACTAAAATAGGCAAGAAATTCTTGATACATATTTTCCTATAACAATCAAGACTATACATTCAAACGATTCGTCAACGTATATGAAACAAATATTGTATTAATTCAGACAAATGAACTCAACCCAGTTATACTCATATCAAGAAAATTGATCTATGAATTTAAACAAATAAATCCATGCACATACAAGCAAATAATCAAACAAGTCATCATAGTAGTATCAACGAGTTACATAAGACTGGTGCAGATACCTTGTGCTTCCAAGTTCCTACTTCCAGAATTGTATCTGTTGATTTCCCAGACAACCTATCCCCTGGATAATATTATGAATAAATTACTCCTTAAATTCGACCCAGGAGTCTACCTTTGTTTTTTCTCTTGCAGAAAATGGTGTCGACTGATTAAAATTTTGCGATAAGTACATTTAAACAGAGTTTTCATGTGGAATCATGCCCTCTTTATTCAGAAAACCAATCCTGATTAAATATATTCCCCACCTGAACTAGGCTCAAAACAATGTATTTCATTAGACAGGCTCAGATTACCCAACACAGATTCCTGGTAACTATAAGAATTGGCAAAAAATCATACATTCCCCACAATTTTTATTTCTGTCCCTCATTTTGACCCCTTAGTGCCCAAAGGGTGCACTTTTTGGGTAGGAAATAATTAAACATTCAACTACTGCTTTTCTTTTTGTGCTTCTCCATTCATGTCTTTTTAGGCATTAGCAATGGCCTTACTGTAAAAGCAAACATTATCTCATTTTTGTTAGCTTTAGTTACTTGTATTATCTACTATTTTCCTTTGTCCCTTAGAAATGTTGTTAATACCCTCAATTTTGAAGGATTGACACACAATGTCCCAAGTCCTTATCATTCAGGGTGCAACACTGGGCATATGTAACATCCTTCCATTTTTAACATTCTTGTTTTAATTCCTAGCAGTAGCAATGTAAGTAATAGAACATAACATTGATGTATGACAGACCATGAATTAGTGGATTTTCTAAGTAATAATTGTGATACTGCACTGGGGTGAAATACAATAAATATTTTCAATGCACACATCAATAGCATTATGACCAAGAACTTGGAGCCCGACTAATAGATGTCTGCATGGGCTAATGAAAATTATGGCTGTCTTGGATACAGACAAACCAGGTTTAAATCCTATAATGTGCATATACTTTTCTCTTCCATTTATGTTTAATGTGCTATTTACATTGGATCAGGAAGAAGAATTATGTTCCTTCATTTATATTCTGTGCAGAACATTAATGGCAAACCACTGACATTATTGTGTGGATATAGTAACACATCTGCTACTTGTCTGTAATACATATTGCTAGCCAATATATTTAAGTATGAAATAAAAGGAAAATTTGGTGTGTGAATAATATATATATCTCTTCTCATGGGTTAACATTTTTTTAGTATATTCACTCATGACGTCACCATCAATGAAAATTTTCACACACTTGATGAAATATATCCATTCAGGTAAATATACTGTCAGTATTATTTTTTTTACCATATGGGTTAGATTGGATTAAATATTTTAAATAATTAACTGTGTCACTGACCCTTTTCTCTTAGATTGCAAATGGTAACCAAAACAATGATAAAGTTTGTTTGAATTGCACTTATTTGGACACTTTGGGCCACACAACCATAATCAACCATAATCAACCAGAAACATTTAGAAAGCTTTTGATTTTACAATATTTTTTGTATGTACAAAATGATCTGCAGTTTCATTGTCCTGCCCATTAAAAACTGACCACTATTACATAAGAAATTTACTTCATGTTCAACTAAATTTTCCATAATAATTGACTAAATGTTAATATTTCCCATTACCATATACAAGTACAATATCCAGTATGTATTTTCCAAGTGCTGCTAAATTGAATCTCTGTTCTCAAGAGTCTATTTTTGTAAGGCCTTTTATATCTGTTCTCAAGAGTCTAATTTTGTAAGGCCTTTTATATCTGTTCTCAAGAGTCTA
>QKMX01359278.1:8741-29086 GCA_003401595.1 Venustaconcha ellipsiformis | reverse complement strand
CATAAAAATACAGACATGATTTATGTTACACAGCGTTATATGCAAATTTCACAAGTGATCAGGGATAAATGTAATATTTTAGTCGTGTTCAATGAAGTTGATAATCATATGCTTTTCTGGGGATATGGACATATACAAATTAATAAAAAAATTTGTATGTGCGCAAGCTACCCTTTTTGGTTTCATGACAATAAATTTGCATGATCTCAGGTCAAGATACTGTAACGGACTTGATACAATATTTGGATAAAAACCACAGCAGCAGAGAGGGTGAGTGGACAAAATATTACGTGCATGAGTACATAAACGAACACTCTCAAAATTTTATAAACACAGATGTCAACGGTGAAGTAACAGCACAAACTAAGCCCTGTAGCGATGTTACAGAGAAAATCTCGATTTGGTTACAGGTTTCAGTTTGGCGTTATTGACTTTTTTTTACATTTTCTTCGTGTGAAATCTTTATTTTTTGACAAACTTGCTCTAAACCAATTTGTAGGGTCCACCCTCTGCTGCTTGTTCCTACCAGCTTGAACAATTGTCACAGTGGATGATGCCAGTAGAGAACTGATATCATATGTTCAAGCAGTCAAAGTTGTCATGAGATTCAGTTATTTTCTTCATGTCTGAGATCCTTTACCATGAATCGTGATGGTCTCAATATCTGCAAGCACAAATATGCAGTGAAAAGCACACAAAAGCATGATACATGGTAATATAATAGCTGAAAAAGATGATTGCTTTAAGAAGTTGTAAGATTGATAGTGTTTCCAAAATAGTGATACTGTATATAAAAAAATATATTTCTAAGCATCAAAAAATTTTTTTAAAAAATCATCAGTTGCTGCTGTATCTTAAAATTTAATACAGACAGCACTTGTTGCATTGTTACAACACAACATTTTAAGACAATGGCTTACCAAGGATAAATGGCACCTCAGGTGTTGATAAAGGCCCAAAGGGGTTTTGGCATCCCAAGACCTGTGCCACCAAGGACAACTTCCCTGCCAACCCCTAATTAATATGATACTGTTTAAAGATACTCCTTGTACATGGTTCCAACATTAAGATAAATTACTGATAGCATCATCATATTTCAACAATAATAATTCAAATTAGATGTTTGAATTTTGCTCAGAAAAATCAACTTATAACTTGATGAATGATAATGGTTAAAGGTATCACAAAATAAATGTGACACAACTCATTTGGAAAAAAGTTTGGCTCACTCAAAAATGTCAACTTCACTTCTGGTGGAATTCATATGTGTGATTCAGTCATGACAAATAAATAGTTTAAAAAATTGTATTTTCATTTTGATGTCAGTCTTGTATAATTCCTTGGATAGAGGTGAATTTACGCAGTGCAAATATAAAGTTATTTGATTATGTATGTACATGTATTATGTATTAAGAGGAAACTTTAAGAAGTTTTAAAAAAAATTAAAATGTTGATGCAAAAGTCTTTCAGTTCTCTAATCGTTGAATAGATGTTTTTATGTCTTCTTCTCACACAATATTAATTTTTCTTTTTGGGTGATAAGAATTGACTTGCATTAAAAATTGATTGTAATGTCTGCATATGATACATCATAATAGAAAAAAGATCAAATTAAAATTAAATAAGCAATCATTTGAAACAAAAATATAATACAGGCAAACACAAAGTCCATTACAGTTTTTCTTTATGTAGAAAATTATACTAATATATTTGAACTAGATTAATTGCCCATCCTAAGATAAGAATTTTTTTTTAAAAATTAAAAATAAAAAAATTGGGATGAGTGAGTTTAAAAGAAAGTTTGAACATGAAATTAAAAAAAGTATTTAAAAAGTTTGTGATGCCGACATAAGTTTCAAACTCATGAGCACTTGTTTGGCAAGTGTGACACAGGCAAATGTGGGTGTTTATATATATGATATAAAATGGCAAAACAAAACTAGCAGATGTGAATAACTGGTAAAGAAGAGGAGAAAATATGAAGTCCTTTAAAATGTTTTATGTAGTATGACCATAAATAAATGTTATTAAATTAAGTTGATTAATTGACATCTTTTTCATCCTTTTGTTACCTCAAAAGAAACCCAGAATTAAAATATAGAAATAATAAACATTCAGAATATACAGTGTTAATATACTTAATTGGGTTATTTAGCTCAAATAAATGGTCAAAAGTAACACATTTTGGTATGCATAACATGTAACAATCCATAACATGTACCCAGATTTTCGACCCAACATGAAGTGAAAAACTTGGTTCTGATCTATAACTTGTATACAATATCATATATTTCAAAATCTGTATGATATCACTCCATTTTTATTTAAGACCAGCTAGATATCATAAGAAGTCTTCTGGTGAAAACCCCATATTGGTATGGCTGTTCAGGATAAATGGCAATAACAAGATTTTAATGCTGGTTGCCATGGTGGATATATTGAATGCCAAATCAATATACTTGCTGCATAAACCAAATGGATGTGAAGCATTAATTCAGTACACCAAATCATGTATGAAAAGTTGTATCAGTAAATAATAAAAATAGCCACATGTCTAGCATACACCAAAAGAAAGATTTAATTGTTCCCAACTTTTCTTGATGATATTGATGCCATTGATCAGAAGAAAGGATGAAAATGAATAAAATATACAAACCTGATAGAGCATCATCATACTCGCTTGCTGTAGGTGACCTGTCTGTAAACCACAAAAGTTGACAGAATTTTAGGCAAACAGTGAATAACAAGAATTAGAGATGGAAAAATTTTAAGGATAAATTAATGATCATTCAATAGTAGCTGATAATTTCTGTATGGAATCGGATGATAATTATCAGCAAAGTATGCCATTCTTGTAAAAGCATAAGGTTTTAGTGTTAAAATTTGACAGATAGGAAGGTTTTTCTTTAATGAGCAGATGTGACGGGAGTTTTGCACCCCACTTCCTATGGTATGTGCTCTTCAACCAGGAGAGTTTACTGTGCACTGTTCCTGCATGTTTCTGGTAACACTGCAAAACTTTGTATACACTAGGGTATGGTACAAAAAATATTATTAATCACACTAATTGTGTTGGGTTGGTACTAACTCAGAATATATACTATGCTTGGGCTCTGGAGATAATATTTGCCACCGACTCTTAAGTAAAGAAAAAGCAGGAAAAATGGCATATTTAACCAAGATCAATTCTCATTTACACAAGATAACATCCATTTATCGAGATGTGCCTTTATAAAACCAAAACCAATGTCTACTGTCATGTTTAAATGATTTACTTTGCAGACCACAATGCCAAAGACACCATTAAAGTGATGGCCTGTTTACAGAATGCTGGCACTGCCTTACCACACACTTCTGAGATGATCAGCTGGTTGCCCTAGCTAATGCAACCATACTATGACACACTGAAAAATACATGTATGGTAGGACTGGATGGATATTTGTTTCCTGTCAAGTGCTTCATGTCATTGTCTCACAGTACCACCCATTTTACAACCAGAGCAACACTGACCAACATCAGAGTGCACACTATCTCAGTCCATTATCAATGTGAAGAACAATAATTGCTGCTTTGAGTGGACTTTGCTGTCTGGGTAATGGTGACATTAATCAGATGAATAAATACCACCACCTAGCATTCTAGAACCAGCAATGCATATAGCGTGTCCCATACATCATTGATGCAATTTCAAACCATTGAATGTGTCATTGGAAGGCCCTACTGGCCATCTGGATAAAAGTTAGACAGAGAAAATTGCTTACCAGGTCCCATGTAGTATTTGCTTTATAGTAGGCCAATGCATTGAAATCTACAAGGAGGTAGTGTTATTATCAAGACAAGGAGGCTGTCACCACTATTATCCTGTGAAATGAACCCATAATGCCAGCCAATGTTTTAACGGCATCTATTTTAAATCAACTCTAGAAGTAAGGGTGGCTTAGTCAGCCATGAGGCCAAATACCCTGCACTACATTCATAGATCATTTAAATTAGAGACTGTTGGTGCATCATCTGACATTATTGGTTCTGCCATTCCTATAGCTGGCACTACTGCTAGTCTGCAGGAATATTCATAGATGACTTATTATTTTATGCTTGGGAGATTTGTAGCCTCTTTTTCAAGAAGTCATAATAAAATTAGGAGATAAAGAAATGCAAGTACAATATTGCCATACAAGCATGAGCAATCAGAGCATAGATGACACCTGTAATACCGCTGATAGAATGGAAATTAGGTGCTAATACAAATACAGTAGGAAATGAATCTGCATACTCTACTGGTAAAACTGTCTTTCCTCAAAGAAACCTTAAATGGGATTATGTCAAGAAGTGCTGAGAAAAACATTTGAGCATTACTGTAAACCCCTGATTTACTTGTATATTGTGTTACTGAGAAACATCTTATATGTCAAATTACATAAATTTCTCCATAGGAAATAGAAAAATGAGGAGATGAGTTCCTTAGACCTCACATGTAGGTCACACATGGCCAGTGCAAGGAAATATGGCGCCCTATGAGAAAAGACGTTTGATGCCTTCCTCCTGTAACATTTTAGTTGATAAGAAAGCTTGTAAAAAATTGTAAATTATGAACAAATAAAAAAAATTTCCATCTAAAGAAAAAAAAACTGAAGGTTTCGTTTCAATGTTTTAGTTCCCGTGCCTGATGTTTGCACCCGTTTTCTTCTCCAATTCAGCATCCCTCTGAAAATGGCTTTCAGTATAAATGAACTGTTTGCACCAGCCCTGATGATGCCAAAGGTACCAAAATAAAACCTTTTTCAGCTATTATTTATATTTATGTCATGTGTGTTCAGTTTCAATATCATAAGTCTAAAGGGTCATTTAGCAAATAACATTAAATACTAATTTTCTGTGGTTGTTAGTATGCTCTCTAAGATGATGTATTTTAGTAAACACATTACATAACTTCAAGATTAGTGTGTTGGTACTTTAGAATGAGGTCGTATCATTTTGTAGACATGTTATTTGGGTTTGGCCTTGGAACCTATAAAAGAAATCTTGTTCACAAAATTCATGGGATTCCCCCCTTGGAAAACCAGATGACATCACTTATGATTAATTAGCTGCTAAAGGAACCGACTTTGTTCACAAACAGAATATTCTGAAATGATTATTTGACCCTCATTCTGGTTCTGAAACTATGTCTTAGTTTTTAATATAAGAGATGTTTACCTGAGAACGAGTTATTACTAACTTAACAGCTGAAGAGGTGTAAGCAATTGTAGTTGTGTTCAGTTAGTATCTGTGAGGATGTATTTATTTTAATTATTCACTGGAATTACAAGCTGCTTATAAACTTTGGATTAAATAACTGTTTTGGAACTACTGTGAATTCATTTAAAGACATATTGGATCATACAATTGTAATACATCAAGACTATTGGCACATCAACACAATTAATTGGTTTTCATTCAGACAGCTACTGAACTCATTTGAAATACTTGATACTTTTGGACTTGCACAATAGATTGTACTCGATTTGATATACCACTGGAACTCATTTGAAATACTCAATCTTTTCGGAAAATTTTGGACTGTTTAGGATTTCATTCATCTTTCTGAAATTTATTTCTAATTTTTCACTTTGTATTTTAAGGAAATAAAATATTTTTTACATTTTACAAAACTTATTGGTTTCACTCTTGTTTGTTACTTAGTTTAAGACAAAGTTCTAACATAATTTATTATTTTACCAAAAAAATTTGTAAACATATTTATTCAGTTACATTGTAAGAAATGCACACAAACTTATAAAATAGGCAACAAACAAGTTTCAATCCATTCATCAATGGGGAGCAAAGTTGTCATCCTGGCATAACACATAAAAAGATGATGGTGATATCTCTCAAAATGGGGTGAAAGGCCTGGGGGCAATTTCTGGCAAGATGGCTCTCTCTTTGAAGTGGAGGGCTGTGAGTTGGTTGCATGGTAACCTATACTGTGTGGTTGCAAATATAAGCTAATAATGTGCATCTGGGGTGTATCTGCTTAGATGTCAATATTATTCATGTAAGTGTAAATCTCCGGTAAGTACAACTATGCATAAATTATGAGTTTACAGTACATGTAATCACAAGGAGATTGAACTAGTTTTGAATTGAAAAAAGTAAAAGTCAGTGATTTTTCAACAGTCCAGATGGGTTTCTGATACAGGATTTTGTTTAATCTACATTGTACTATTTATTCTTCAATGTTGCCACATAATAGGAGATATTCAGGACATAATGCTAGAGCATATTCAATACTTTCTTATGGATTTATAATCAAACATTCAACAGTGAAGAAGTTAACACAAAAAGACGCCAATCATATAACTTAAAACTTTAACCCTTTCATCAAAGAATGATTTGCTGATTAATGATGAGGGCAAGTTTTGGGATGTCAATGCTTGTATGAAGCAAATGTTTCCCACAGATCAATAAATTTCCCTATTAAAGCAATGTCATCTTGACCTCAGGTATCAATGGAGGTTGCAATTGCAGAACTTAAAAAGATGGAAAACTGACAGAATTGTGCCATGAATTGCTTGAATGGAATCTTCAAGTATAAATAAATATCACAAGGGTAACTATTTCACTACAAGCATAATTTTGAAACTGCAGATAGGAAATATCATATCCACAGGTTTAAAAAATGGTATAGGTACTAGACTGTGATACTTGACTATCAGACTACATGTAATCTTCATGATTCATTACCTACAATAGTGACCAGTGGAAGCTACATATACAACATAAAAATCGAAATTTAATCAAAGAACCTAGTGTAGCAATGATCAGATTAAAGAATTAATTGATTCAAGATCAGAGCTATTTGTCTATCCTAGATTTAAGGACAGAAACATTCTATTAGAGAGAGATTTCTTCAGTACATTTGCTAACATGAAAGAACATAACTGGCGGATGTAGAAGGCTTTCCAAGAACATAAATTTGACACTGCCAAAACTTTTGCTTGTGCTTTACCTCAGGGATTGTTTATGCAGGATATGGAGATGAAATTAGATTGCCATGTTTTGATGTCAGAAAAACCTGTTAAAGCTGTGAAGTCATTATTAATGCCTCTCATAAAATCAATTGCTGAAAGACATATTAAACTGCCAGTGGATAAACAGCTATCAAACCATGTGAAGCTACCACTACCTCAAGACCAAAATACTTCTGTTAGTATATAGTTTTTATTTATTCTACAGCACCATGCTAAACAACTATGACCTCATTCTGACCCATTACTACAGGCACAAGCTAATCAACATAAATGGGCTGTTGATATAGAAGACCTTAAATTTTTATTGGTAATAAGCTCATCAGAGCATAGACACCTGTTTAATGTACACTGACATTATATATAAACTTATCTTATTGTATGATGTGCTTTTGGTTATCATGTTATAGGTAATTACCTGAGGATTGCAGGTAGCAAGTTTTAGCTGCTGACAGATATCAACAAGCACCTGTTCTTTGCAAAGGGCATCTGTAATGGCTCCTTGATATTGAGGCAGTGGCATGCAAAAACGAACAGCTCAAGTGTGTTGTGACTAATACTGCCACAACCTCAAAAAAAACTTGGTCATGATTCAGAAATTGCAGACTGTATTGACCTGCCCTAACTCAAAACCATTGCAGCAGATTTACCCATGGGGTACTTTCTAGAAAATTACCTTGAGTATCTAGAAGAGCTTCATGAAGCAAACAGCAACTATCCAATGGCTCTAGAAATGTAAGTGTTCCAGAGAATTGGCTCAGCTACTCAGCAATATAGAAATCTCAAGCCATGCATCAGGCTT
The DNA here is from genome assembly GCA_003401595.1 of Venustaconcha ellipsiformis. Classification (NCBI taxonomy): domain Eukaryota; kingdom Metazoa; phylum Mollusca; class Bivalvia; order Unionida; family Unionidae; genus Venustaconcha; species Venustaconcha ellipsiformis. The sequence continues at coordinate 21,276 of QKMX01359278.1, read as the reverse complement.
AGGATATTTATCACCATGTGGGGAAATTTGATCAAAGTGCAAGAATAATGCCATAGATATTGCTAAACACAAACCTGTGAACTAATGCTGAGCTCAGAAAAGACTTTTTCAAACTGATAAACAACTCTTATCTTCAAAAATACTATGTTGAACCTAAGGAAGTGTATATTGTGTAACCTGAGGGCAAAGAGGACTGCATGACCTGAGTATCAACCCAGTGTTTATAGTTGACAAAAATCACAGCAAACTGCCCTATCTATACCGGTTAGGCAATCCATGACCTGAGCAATCATCTCTTGTTCAACTTCTACTACATTCTGTGGTGGCAAGGCACACCTGCTGTACAAGTATTAACTCTTTAACACAATGCACAAAAATGTTATAAGCAAGTTTTATGGACAAGTACTCAGGAAAGCACGATGCTGAGTTTGTTGACTTCTGCCTGAAAATGTATTCCATACTGAAAGCAGACAACATAGAGATATGCAAGACCAAAAGGACAATAATCAATGCCAACCTTTGGCACCACTTCTACCTTGAGTGCCTCAAAGAGAAAATAGTTTTGACACCCAATGATTGCCATCTACATCAATCACCACAAAATCGAGTGTACCACATTAACAAAACCAGCCTTATTCTGCTGCACATAAAAAAATGTTGATTGCTCCATATTGTATCATGACATGGGCACATGGGTGATACCACACAAGCACAACACACTATGGTAAAGGAATACACTAACAAGCTCTTTCAAGAAGCTTCTACATGGAAAACCACTACTTTTCACTTTGGAGTCTATATTTCTGACATTATTAAAATCAAACTTCATAAAAAGGCTAGTATTGTCAAGACATGTTAATTTATTGCAAAAATGAGACATGTGCATATTTATGGGGTTATTTCTTATCACTAAAGAGACTGTATATTTCATAGGATTTTGATCAAATTGTGTAAACAGGCTTGTTACAAATCTTGGGTGTGTATGATCATGCATGAAATTTAATGATTTACCTTGCATAAGACTGGATATCTTGTCAACAACGTAGCAATTATATTTTTAACAGAATTTTTAAAAACATGTAAAAAAGTATTATCAAATTGTTGGACGAGTTTGATTACCAACATTTACTAATATTATACAGAGCAATGTTGTAAATGATTAGCTGAGAGTGAACCAGGCTCAAATTCCAATCAGATTTTGTTAACACTTAGTTTTTATTGTCACTGTCACAGTCAAGATTTTTATTAAGTGAGACCAGTGCATATGAATGTATGGTTGGCTGAGTTTGTTACCTCAGGTAAAATCAACATGATGCTTGGGAAATGCTTTATATATGATATGTTCCAACAGTACTACATACACTACCTAAGTGAAATGGTTAGCCATCAATGTGTGCAAGTTAGCTAAGCAACATTGGGCCCTCTTTGATCTCTTGTTAATATGGATACTTATAGAATTAGGATAAGCTATTTAAAAAAATTGTTTTTAAAGTTAGTAAAGATATGCATACAGATTTTAAAGAATGTTACAGATAAAAATATTGAAAGTAACAGTATACAGACCATGAAGTGCATTTGGTTATTTTTTAATCTCATATGAATTAAATTTTTTAAACTGGTGAATTGAATCACAATATTTATTTTTATATACTCAAGAATGGAATATCAAAAATTATTTGCAAAATAACTATGTGAATTTTAATTCCTCTCATACACAAATCATCTTTTACATATTGCCCACTTGATCTGAACAGAGGGGTAGGGGATTAAGTGCCCACTGTGAGTAGTGGGTTGACTGGAAGTCCACTCAGTCTGGTGGATTCCCCTCCACCCACACCCCAATCCAGTAGAAATCCACTAAAACTAGTAGAAATCCATCATCAATTTTACTGCAGCAATAGTGAGTGTTTTTGCTGATTCCAATGTATTTTGCACAGTGAGTCAAAATAATAAACAAACAGATGGGATAAAACCTGACACCATAAACCTGACCATGGCAGATGTAAGTTTCATACTTTTACCTGTACAAAAACTGCAGTAGTCATATATCTTGTAGTATTTATCAGTGGCCTAGCTAGGGATACATAAAGACAAACATGACAAAGAAACAATACAAGTTTTAAATTTCTTGGATATTTTCCAATAAAAAATTGCTTAGATGCAAAGTATATCCCATTCAATAGATTACATGTATATGTTCCAATTGCCAAATACAAGAGTGGAAATTTACATCCTTTTCAGCATCAAGCATTAACTGGTGTTCTTTCTCAATAAATGCTATTTCTTTAAATTGCTTTAAGTAATGGTTATTAATTTGCCATTCTTTCCCTTCAATTTCCATCACCCACTGTAAAGAAGCTATTGAAAGCAGTAATACATATAAAACTCAAAGAGATTACAGACGAAAGTCATACAATTTATGTCATACATTTACAATCAGGAATAAGGCAACATTATGACATGTATGTCACAATTCTTATTAAGGTATACTGTACAAGAATAACATAGTATGATAAAATAAAAATGATACATGAGCTATGCTGTAAAATGGTTCTTTTGTACACTTACAAATACAATTGTTTTTTTTTTAAAAATGCACAATTGTGTACACTGTATTGACTGTTGAGCTTTATCAGTAGCCATTCATGTCATGAACGGTGACCTCAATGAAACAAACAAGTTACTTTCTGTCTTCACTTTTTTCATGAATCAATATGCATCATCAGGCATTGCTTGAGGAATGAAATTCAGTCAGCTGCTATGCATATTACTGTAATTTCCTGACTCAAGCAGTTAGTCAGAATAGTTCTTACATGTACTAGCTACTGTTCAGTGTTGTACGTTTTAATGTTTCTTAATGTATATTAGCTATTAAATGTAAATATCACAAAATCACATGCCTTAAAACTACAAAGATGTTTGATTGTGAAAAACAAATTTGGACTGAAAATGCATTTGATGTTAATTCACATATTATTGCCTAAAACTTGTATCTAACATTATATGAAAACTAAATTAAATTATTTTTCATTTTCCCAATTAGAGACCTACCATTTAACTAAAATTTAAAGGTTTAATGCTTTGGTATTGGTCTAAACTTATTCCTTTTCTTTACTACAAATCAAAGTGTATTTGTTTCAAGCTATATCCCATCCCACTGGTTTCTCTTTACCTCCCAGCCTATCCCACCCCCAGCTCACCTGGCAGCATAGTAAGAAAAGAGTAAAAGTCTTAAATGACTTAAATTAGGGCTGTTCCTAGCAGATATTAATCAATGTTGCACTTCAATGTTGTAATAAATGTCTCATGTTGTGCAAACACTTTAAAACTAAGGAGATCTTTTTGTTTGTGAAGAATGAATTTAGACTGAAAAAAGTATAGCCATTAAATTCTGATAATATGTCATAAAACTAGTTTCTAGCTGTATACAAAGCAAACTATATATAGCATTTTTGCTTTCCTGATTAAATATAACAAGTTTTAATGGTCTTGATTGGCATATAAAAATTAATTATTTTTTTCTTCAAATAATCTAGTGCAATTTTTAAAAAATCTAAATCTATCAACCCCTCTTCCCCAACAGCACACATAGTACCAATTTTTGGAGGTTTTACATTAGAATTCAAGTGTGTCGTGAGAATTATTAGGAAAACATCTAGGGCTTCTTTATCTATTTTTCTTTCCTTAAAAGCTGAATCTCTGATTAAAATTACTAATTAAACTTGTTATATTTTCTAAGAATTCTTTGCTTGGAAATTTATCTTTCACCTCTCTTGCAATACACATATGAGAATGTATTTTAGTGAGCAAGTCTTTGAATATTTACATCTACATGAATGTACTGTTTTGCATCAAGTGGTAACTTAAATGTTTTCTCAAAAATAATATTTTATTAAAGTGATCCTTGTGCTGTTTATCAATTTGTTTCCATTTATTGTCCATACTATTTCCAAAATGTTATTAAAAGCAGTATGCAAATACTGTTATCTGTAGACTTAAATGACTGATTATTTGAGAGTATGATAATATTTAAATGCGCCAAATTTGTCTACATGGTATTGAAGGTGCTCTCTATTAGCGTCTGGTCAATCTAAAGTCATTTTTATGCGAAAAGGTTACATTTTTTGTCACTGTTTTTTTGAATCTCTGATCAAGGACCAACCATTGACATTTTTTTTTTAATTCAGCTGCTATGCTTGAAAATAATGTCCCATCAAGAGGGTAATGAACTTCAAATTGAACTTATGGCATCAAAGTTTCAAAAAACAACTTCTAAATGAAAATGTTGTTTGTGGAACAAAATGAAATTTGAACTTTTAATATTAACTGAGAAATGCAGTGTGGTTATGTTGTGATATTTTCACACAAAATTGGTTACCAGCAGTATATAAAACAAACCATATTTATTCTTTCCACTAATCTTTAAATGCAGTGCATATAATATTTATGTAACCCAGCAACACAAAACTATGACATGTTTGTGAAAGCTGCATTATATTGCAGCCTTTATTTGGTTAATAAAATGCAACTTTCTTGGTAATAAAATATATTTTATTACATGCAAATACGAGTGAAAGAGATTATGCACCATGGCTTTCTATTGAACTTACCAGTAGCTTTTATCAATAGCATTGGAAATAGACATTGATAACATAATTTTGATTCTGCTTGAAACAGATAAATTGCTGCTCAGCAATTAATTTTGTATTTAACAAGAATTTATGTAATTAATTGTTATTAACCTGCTACTTGTGTACTTTTCTTTAGTAGTTATTGTTGAATCTGGTCATAATTAGCATGTAAAAAAATTAATGCTTCAGAAATTTAATAGACTGAAAGTCAAATGAGTGATCCACAGTAATCAAAGTGAACACAGCAATAGTATTCATGACAACCTTAGAAATAATATGAGCATTTCAAGTTAACATAAAATATTAGGGATTTACAACCTTTGAGGACAAAATCTCTTTCACCTCCAATTCATAGTTAATGAAATTCTACCCAGGATACATGTTTAAAGTTGTGAAAAATATGAAGTCACAGATTAACAGCAATCAGTGCAATTAGAGATAGATTTTAATGCCCTGGCAAACATGTGGCTTCCCCATTTCAGACAATATACAAAGCAGTATTGATTGGTATGATGTGTTCAGCTTATGCACAATATAGTAAAGTTGAACAATGGGGAAAAGAAGTATGAAGAAGAAGAAATTCCACTCAGATAAAGCTAAAAACAAACCAATGTACACAACTTGAGGTTTATTTTATTGTGCAGTAAAAATGATTGTGTTTACTGCAGACAACCATTTCACAGCGAAGTTTGCATAGTAGTAGGCATTTTGGCTGAACCACAGAAGATAATGTGATGGATCCAGGAGAAATGAACTCCTATCCACACATACTAACTTGCCCCATCCCTTTTTCTATGCTGTGTTTACATATATTCTGGCACTTAACCTTTGAATATTACTGCTTTTAATAGTACTAGTCCAGCATTTGTTCATGTGACTTTATGCTTAGTTTTATTTCCAAAAGATTTAGTGCCAATTTGGTAATTATGGGCATAATTTCAGTAATTTCAGATATTCAACTAATTGCTAAACCCTAGATCCTTGTACTTTGGTCACATTATGTTTTATTTGTACTCACATCAACTTCTTAAAAATAGATAATTTGGTCACAATGTAACAAATCAGTAACTGAACTGATAAGCCATATTCACTTGACATTCTAGTAGTTTGCGTTATTTGTTATGAAGATTAAAAGAATGTACTGTACCAAATAAATTGGATCTGCATTAACTGAAAATAATACTTGCTTATTTCATACCAAACATATTTAAGTGACTGCACTTTTTCATCACTTTCACCCATCTATTTAGTAAACTCATCAGATGACCTATCCATTCATCCTAATTATATTTGTTAATTGTTAATCTGTTGCTTACAGAATGCAGCATCAAAAACTTAATAGTCTGCATAAAAACAGTTGGTATTTAAAGGTAAACAGGTGTCTGTTTCCTTAGAAAATGTGTTTCAGGGACATGTATATATGGGTTGCAAGTACAGTACTAAATAGGCAGAACAAGTAGAAGTTATATATTGAATTGTACTGTGCATATTTCATTGTGTTGGAACATGTTAAGCAAACAATTTAAAAGTGACTGGGAGAATGAAAATATAAATCTTGCATTTCTCACATTCTTTTAATTTAAATAACTTGCTAATACTAGCATGTGATTTTTTTTTTCCTTTTGTTTGTTTAAAAGCAGAAGCTCTATCTTGCTTCCCCACCCCAATTAAAAATACTATAATTAAACTTTGCATATTCTGTGAATCACCTAAGTAGTCTTGACATTCTTTGTTCAGTAATTTTTCTTTTGTCTCTTGCAATATATGTGAATTAATTGTTTTGGGCATGTCTTTAAATATTAATCAGCATTTTGTCTATCTTTAAAAAAGGCATTATTTATTGTGTATTGTAGCTGAACTGACCATTCAGTTCCATGTGATGTAGTGGATATCAATGTTATATAATTATACTACTGTAATTTTCTTGAGCTGACATTTACGTTCCATGTCATGTAGTGGATATCCACTGTTGCATAATTATATTGCTGTGATTTTCTAATTGGGGAAATAAAACTTAATCCATCCACTCAGACCCATGATGTGGACAATCCATGAAGACCACTATATCGATCGGTGATTGAAACAGCATGAAAGGATTCAGGTCTACCACAGAGTGTGGATTTTCCATAAAACACAATGTGTGTACTATATATTTTCAGATGTGAAATATACATCCTTATAGTTTCATCTGAAAATGCAGTTTTTTTCATCATGCATTGCAACACTTGATTGTGTATGCCTAAGGAAGCTATACCTGCAGCAAGAAAAAAAACAACTTTACGAGTTAGAAATTACATTACGTTTGAAGTTATTGCTCCTTACTACCTTCACAATAGTGATAAACCTGCTGAGATGAATTTCTGATTCTGACTTGTTTATGTAGTACAGATAGGGTGAAGTAGTTTTAAAAATGTCGAAGCTACAACTTACTCCAAAATATTAGATCATCTCTATCCTTACTCTCTTAAGTTGATGATATTAATATGACTAGATTATGACTGTGGGTAAAAAAAAGGTTAAATGATGACAAGGGTATGGATAGTAGTGGTGTGCTGAAGAGTGATTTTAATTTTCTAAGCTTTGATTCAGGAGTAAGTTTAGTATATAATAAAAAAAATTCTTTTTTTGCATTGATACTAGATATATTTCATCTTGTACAACAAATAAATTATATATTTTAACTTGTAACAATGCCTCTTGTTAAAAATTGCTTTTTGGGTGCCAGAGAATAAATACATCCAGTTAAAATTTAAGAAAAAGCCATTTTGTGATATTATGTGTTTAAACATGTGTGTCTGACTAGGATAGACTTTTACATCTCATTGTGAAAGTTTAAGCATTATTCTGGACTGTCAGAGCTTGATTAACAGTAATAATGCCAACTTAATTAAAACTACAAATTAAGTTAAATTTATGTTAACTCAATCCATAAATCCTCGTATCTAATAGTGTATTATTTATAGTTTTTTTAAGTAATCCCTTTTTCACCAAAACAAAAAGTGAATAAGGTGTTTTCTTCTCAAAATGAAATGTTGAGAAATTCAGATTATTGTTATTTAATTGATCCTAAGTTATTTTGCAACAACATTTGAGGAGCTTTCTTTCCTGCAGTCATCAAGTGCAGCAAGTTGCTCTCATTCCCTTCATTCCTGTCATTAGTAGGCTTTATTCTGAATTTATAAGAGAAACAATTATTGCATTAATTTCTTAAAAAGATTTCTAAACTCACAGAAATCAAGCTAATGTTACCTTAAGACAATTGTATTTGAAAGCAAAACATGAATAAATGTATTTGATAGCAAAACATGAATAAATGTCAGCAACATGAAAACTCTGGAATTTGTCTAAATCTTCCTCACAAAAGTGATGACATAGACAAGACATATGTAACCGGTGGCATACCAGCTGGATCTGGCTTGTGACCTTGTTTTATTTATCTGCTTATTTTGATCACAGGATATGACTTTCAAAAATCACTTATCTGACCAATGCCCAGGAGGAAGTTGCACATTTGACTCCGATCTTCCATTCATCCTTCAGTACGTATAAAATAGTAAATTGTATATGATGGGAATGTATAATACTGCATCCAAACCTAGTTTATCTCTTGCCAAAATAGTGTTCAAAGATATTGAATGTTTCTAACAGAATTCTTGTTGCATTTCAGTAATGGCCAATATAGGAAAGCATAGATATTTTTATACTGTACTGATAGAGTGAAGGGGGTTTGATGGAGGGGGTGGTTGGTTTATTGCTGGATAGTTTGTGTGTGTCTTAAGATTTAACTGGTTTAGCAACATCAGTGAGTCTGAAATTACATCTGCTCAGAAGTTTCATTCTAAATGAAGCATGTCAATGTACGGAATAAATGAAATGGCATGATACACATGCAAATTAATTTATAAGTTCGTTGGAACAAAGAAACAAAAATTTTCAGTCAAGCAAACCTTTTATGAGGTACAGTAAACCTCAATTTACTTGTACTGTAGATTGTATTCCTGAGAAACCTCATGCATATAAAATTCATATAACTTGAATCCATTCGAACAAATCAAAAAAAAGGGTGGTTCCTTCTTGGGAACCCTTACTGCACATTCACATATATACATGAATGACATGTGTCAATTGGTGATTTTATTAATTTTTGTAAATGCATGACATGGGTAATTCAAATATGCACAAATTGAGAGTTTATAATAAAAACTGGTTTTCCAATACAGTAATTTGATTTGTTAATTTTCTTAAAAGACAATGAGTCTGAATCTAAAATATTTTTGAAAATTTGACTATACCAGATGTTTGATTTATCTTGCATGTAACCCAAAAAGGTAAAAGTCAGTTTTACCTTGCAAGAGTACATAGACATGGTGGATCAAAATAATCTTTTGTGTGATAGAAAACAGGTTAAGATTTTCATTTTAAACAATTCCGAAGATTGTACCTTCTACAAAATATGGTGTTTCTGCTTCTTCAAACATGGCCTTTAAAGCATCAGAATTAAAGTTAACATTGTTGACAATCTGAATCTTTTGGTTCTGGTTTTCTTCAGGCAACTGTTGATCTAAAAGATAATATATAATGTATATTTACAAAATACAAAGTGTGGCATCTGAGAAGGAAAAAGAATACACTGCACACAAACATCTTTGTAAGCCCTTACAGCCTAAATCACATTCTGACTTGCACAGAATAAAGTCCAATATTATAGCAGAAGACTTTGTACTTTGTGTTTTCATTGTACTGTAATGTCATATTTATACTTGAACTCTTTGCCTGGAAAATTTTACAACTATATCTCCCAACCAACACCTGGAGCAGGAACACTAACCTCGTTACTATGACTGATCTCTGAAAAAAGTCCACTGAGTGGTCTTATTTTTTGGCAAGGTCTTATATATATGAAATATATATATGAAATAGAAAAGCAGTGTGTGTTTTTTACCACAACACTTTGTTGTCAAAATATACAAGATCTTTGTCCAGTTGCTAGTTTATTTTTGATATTGTATGATAGCACCTTTGATCAATATCAGTTGAACTTCCAGATGTTCATTGGACATTTGAAATGACAGTACTTAATTCTTATGAGAACACACTTTGGCCCAGGCAATAAAATCAAGCACACCCTGAATTAGTTCTGTTCAGCAAGATGTAGGATCCATTCAAAAAGGCTTAATTGATGCCTTGATGATTGAACTTAGTATGATTGGCAGTTTTCACTAAATACCAATTTTGTAAAATTCTAATCTAGATCTCTATATAAAATCTCTGCAAGGCAGACACCTTGTACATGTATTACTAAAACCTGTTACTTCTCAATATTTAGCTTCGTAGCAAAAGACACAAATATCAGATGATAAAACTGCTGATTGGAATGAAACTAATACTGACAGTACTATTTTAATGACTTAAAGCCTTTCATAGCCCTCTGATGAACAGAATGTTTTAAATGCATAAGACTTCAGACTGTCATTAATTCACTATAAATGATGTATGAAATAATACACTTTAACATTGCAAATTTACTTTTAATATAACAACCATCAAAACTAGTCTAAAACCTAATTTTACTGAGTTCATTTATAAAACATACCTGTCAACATGGGTGTGTTTTGAAGTTCTATGGTATGTTCCTGCTCCAGATTTGCATTCTGATGCTTCATCATACCTATGAAGACAATGTTTTAAAATTATACTCAAGTTAATTAATAAATGGTAACTGAATGAATCTTGATTTATTATGAATTATTTATGGATTCTGTTGCATGCCACTTCTTCACATAAACTTTATCAGGTTAAATTGAGCTAAACAATAGATTAGTAAAAAATGTATTTTAGTGAATATTGAATATTTGCAAATTAGTACAGTTTTCTTTTAAGATTTCTTTATTGGTTAGATACAGAATTTGCAACCCTCTGCCCTTTGAAAAACATGTGCATTTTAATTATTTCCTTCAGGTGTGTGACATGAGAGAAAACACTTGTTAGAAACAATAATTTCTCTATGTTCATTTTGTGTACAACATTTTGTTGTACATGTAGTTGATGAAATTGGTATAAATGCACACAGCATATTTCAGTCTGATATTTACTAATGTATGACAATATACATTGATAACTAGTTGGTTCATTTTTAACATTACATTTTTTACACTAGCAGCAGCAGATTCTATAACACTGTTTACAAGAAATTTGGGGCCATGGAGCTGAATGGTCTAGAACACTCACTGTTAAAGATCATCTCACCTGTCTGCATGGCTTTAAGTCTTGGGATCAGGCAATGTTTGTACATGAGAAAGCTGACAATAGCTTCCCATGAGTCAGTTTTTCTTTTGGGGGTGTTACCCAGGCAGCAATAAAAACAGCTACCAGTAATGTTCTGCACAACTCATGATCATGCTGTTCTATAAGCAAAAAGTGGTCAACATCTCTGAGCTGCAAAGTTTTATTCAGTGGCACATTTACCCCTTAATATTAATCTGGACAATCAGTTAAGTCCTCCATTAGTAGCATTAAATATAATTGTTCTGTGATTAAATTCTCAAAATAGTCTAAGTGATTTGGCTAATTGCATATTAGAGGATATTCTTGCCATACATGGAATTATAATGCAGAGTTGTTACAAGCAAGTTTTGAGTGAAACATAATGTGGCTTTTTGATTTTCAGAGGTGAGATAACTTTAATAGATGTTATTATTTCAACAATACACATTCACAGACATTACTTCTGTTGTGAAACAATCTTGATACTAAAACTTACTCCAATCAGATATTCAGCTCTATTGGTCACAGAGCAGCAGAGCTTACTGGATAGTCTGCTGTCCATGGTTTGTCCATCTGCTAGCACAAGTTTCTTATTGCTACTCCTAGTAAAAAAAAAACTTGGTGGATTGCCATGAAACTTTACACACACTTTCATAACATGGGCTAGTTGGTCCTGAATGAAATGATGCTGCCATTGTGGCCATCTTAAAACATCTTGTTATAGTTCCTGCTTCTTCATGAATAGTCATATCAACAAAGGGATTTCTGTAAACGACTTGTTACAATATCTAGTTGGTTATGAACTAAAATGATGCCAATCTGATGTCCAATTTGGCTGACAGTGATCATCTTTAAAATCTTGTTATTTTTAATCCTCCTGAACAAGCAGTTAAGTCTGCCATCAGAACACTTCTAATGATGTATAGGAAGTCCAAATGAAAATGTCAATCATGTGTCCGATATAGCCACGACAGTCACTGTCTTGCAAATATTGCTATTACTACTCCTCCAAAATGGATAATTGTGTCAAAATAGGGTTTTTACTAAACTTCATTAAATTACTAATTAGTGCTAATGCCATTCAAGGATTCTGTATGCATGCTGCAGTGGCCATCTCAAAACTCTCATCACTCTTTTTCCTGATGTACAATATGGTCACCACAGACACCATCTTCAAAATCTTGTTCCTGCTAATCCTCCTGAATGAATATTTCTTTTGAGTTTTAACCATATGACTTCTTATGTATAGTTGGGAAAAAAATAAAATGGTGTCAAACTGATTTCCAACAAGACCACAACAGTGAAAATATTGTTATCCCTATTCATACTTGGTCCTAATGGTGACTGCCAGTCATCTTAAAAATCTTGTTCACACTATTTCTCATGAATGGTCTTATCAACATAGGGTTTCACTCAAAGTATTCTTATGATGTCTGGGGTTAGTTGTAAATGAAACTGGTACCAATCTGACTTTTAATATGACTGCCACAATGGCAGTTGTTACAAATCTATGGTCTTAAATTACATAATAGAGGAAAGCAAAATTCTACAAATGATTTATTTCCCTAAATTACAAATGAAAATTTAATAAAAACTTACAGTATGGCAAATTAAATCCCAAATAGTCCTAAAAGTTCTAT
>QKMX01359266.1:2613-13521 GCA_003401595.1 Venustaconcha ellipsiformis | reverse complement strand
ATATGCAAACACACACACACACACGCTTTGTGACTGAATTGCTTGTTTCAATTCATTAAACAGCACAGTGACTAAATCTAATCGGAGTGTATTTGATTAATTGACTCTGTGTGGGTGAATATTCAAACAGTGTGCCAGTACTGTCATTTCAGATTTGCATACAACATCAGAAACTTGTCACATCAGCATAGTTTATAATGATTTAATGTGCCATCAATCATGACAGGAACAGTATAATTGAGAACTTTTGATTTCCAAAAGATTTTGGGCCATGACACATTTTTTTATCTATAAAAGTAATGTTGCCGCTGAATACAGAAGAAATTTATTATAAATACAATAAAAGATGATTTATAATTGGATAATTACTGATGGGTGCATCACAAAGGACTTCCATTTATCATAGTTTGCCCTGTAGAAGAACTTGTACTGGGAAATGAAAAAGCTCAGAGAATGGAAGAATCAGGGTAACATAGTTCCTCTAAATTAGGGGTCTCAAAGATGCATCCCACCAAACCGTATCATGTGGCTGGCAAAATGATTGGTATAACAAGGTGTCATGAGAGATGATAAAGGTGGTGTGGTTCTTATGCCATCAAAAATGCCCTCATGCTACCCTTTGTGTGGTTTGAGTTTGAGACTCCTATTCTAAATGATGTAATGCTGTAAATGCAACTCATCCAGGATTTCATCAGTATAACTGTGCTTTAAAACTATGGCTGAAATCCAGCATTTCTCAGTAAAGTTATACTTAAAAATCACAGACAGTAATTCCTATAAATCAGTGGAATCCTGGAAATTAAGCTTGTAAAGGTCCAGAATGATCCAGTTTACAGTATCTTATAATCCAGTGAAACCTTCTTGAAAGGCCACTGCTATGTGAGATAACCTGTCTTGAGAGACCATAATTTTATGGATGAAAGGTTGTTCTTTCAAGACAGGTTCTATTGTACATAAATTCTGTACTATGTTCAAATAAGCAGTGAAGGTAAAATGCCAGTGTCTAATATCATCAAAGCACAAGAACTCATCCTTATCATCCGAGTTGCAAAATAAAAGTTCAAAGATCTTGAATCATTGTCTGGTCATTGTAAACATCATCTGACTTGCATTTTTAATCTTTACTATTATCTGCAGATGCTCAAACTCATTCAGTGTCTCATCAATATAAAACCTAATACCAGATAAGGTCGAAATTAAACAAACTTTGATAAAGTGATACTATTAAAACCAAAGTCTTTGGGACAGATAACCAGGTGCATAATTCAAGTAAATGATGCCATGGATTGTGGGCAATTCAGCTCTTTCAAACAGTCCCATTAGTATAAGCCCCTACCAAATTTGGATAAAATTTAACAAACATTGGTTTTGTTATTCTGCAGAAGCATAAGTCAGGAGGTTGGTCAATCATGGGGCATAACTCAAAACCACATTTGCTTTAGGTCAGCTGAAAACATTGTTATGTATTGACCTAACTCCCACAGAAAATACCCTCTGGTGGCCTATATTTCATCAATACATCAATGGATTTTATTCTGTCTTTGGCAACTACAGTATTTGTTTGGAAAAATTTACCTGATTAGTTAATTGTAATTTATATTTTCTCAACTGATGACAAAATATTAAATTTGTCTGGGTCTTGGTCCAATTTATTTATTTAATTTATTTTATTTTCTACTCAGGTCACTCAATGGCAAATCTGATACAGGGAGAGGAAGCTGTAAGCCATGGAGCATGTTTTATAACACATCTTTTCAATGCCATGTTGCCAGTAAGTTTTTTTGATTTTGGACAATGACTATCTCAGTTTGATATTGCAAAGCAGTAAGTAGGACTGTACATTAAAATATATATAGCTTTAGCTCTGTTTATAAGCTCTACAATCTGTCTGATTTCCAAATAGTCTGGACAATATGCAATGATCAAGGGATGTCAATACCATATACAATGAGTACATGCCAGAATCAATGCAAACTGCCCAGATCTACCTATGTTTTAGACCAAGCAAGACTGATTTGTTGCTTTATATTTGACTACAATTCCTTGCAGGTAGACCTGAACAAAACATTAATGTTATTCAGTACTTCTAAATCTCCATTTTGTGTTTGTTCCATCAGAATTGTATCTTTGATCCATCAAAATTGTATATTTGTTCCATCTAAAATGTATCCTTGTTCCATCCAAAATGCATCCCTGTTCCATCCAAAATGCATCTTTGTTCTATTACTATCTAAACCAAGCAGCTCATGTCATTTGCTCCTGTAATTGTGTTAAACAAACATCATTGTTACCTTTGGATTTCAGGTATTGCTTTTTAAAATTTGAAAAAGAATTTATTTTCCATGGTTTTGAAATCAAAGACCATGGTGTTCTTAATTTATTTCCTGTATTAGTTGATGCATGTCTAATTCTGTTGCCACTAGAATCATCAATTTACTACTGCATAGCCTCTGATTGGCATGAGACTGCATATAACTAAGTGTACTTTTTACCCACCATGCATTGTGTCCATGTGAAGCTAATAACCAATCATTGTATTTCAAGGGAGAATTTCCAAACTAGCCATTACAAGATAGATATTGTTTGTGCAAATAACATCACTGACTAACCAATCAAGAGATGAGGATTCTTCTGGTTATTGACATATGATATTTACTTACCAATTTAGACCAGGAATCGGTGAATTTGAATGATAATCTTCTGCTTTGTTTGTACAAAATCAGACTGAATTTACCTGGTTTGAGGTGTGCAGCTTGTAACATCATCCAGTTTCAAAACTTAAATTTTGCTGTGCAAGTCAGCAAACTTCTGTTTTATACATTGTTGACTTGCTGATTAATTGTGACTGAAATATGAATAACGCTTGTAGCTTGACCATTTTTGTATTTACAGTCCATTGATGTATCTCATGATGAGGTTGATTAAACTAGTATTTTTCAAACAATGATGACAGTACAAAGCTTGCCAATTTTATTGAAGAGATAATACAAAGTTTGCCAAGTTTAATGAAGAGATAATACAAGGTTTGCCAAGTTCAATGAAGAGATTATACAAAGTTTGCCAAGTTCAATGATGACAATCCAGTTTGGCAAGTACAGACATGCTAATACAAAGCTTTCCAAGTTTAGTGATGATAATACAAAGCTTGCCAGTTCCAATGCTTGCTTAAATTTCTAGAAAAGAACTTTAATATAGTTTGCTCCAGACTTTTAATCTTTTTAGAATTTTCCAACAAAAGTTTGAACATTGCAAACTCTCTATTATATCTGTAGTTTTCTTGGATCAAATAAACATTTGCATGATTAAAAATTTCCCAAAAATCAAATTTCCTAACTTAGAAGGAGAGACCATATGAAGGTGAAACTAGTCTCATTCTCATAAACTGTCATGGTCTGTAAGTGTGCAAAAATGATACAGTATGGTAATTCATTACCAGCAAAGTGGATTTCACAGGACATGGGCCTAAATAGATATAACATGTTAATTGATTACCAGCAAAATAGATTTCACATGGCATGAGACTAAAGCATTTAATATGTTACTTCATTACCAGCAATGTAGCTTTCACAGGATATAGGGCTAAAAAGTGTAACTCGTTAATTGATAACCAGCAAAGCATATTTCTTCAAATATGTTCACATTACAATAGGAATATTGCCTGCTGCTTTGCAAATTCAGCTCTATTTATCTTTCTATCTCGTATAGATAAATGGCAATAATTCTTGTCCAATATTTCCCCTAGCTACTGCCAGGTTTTGCCAGTTCTTAGTTTTGCTGCTGTATCTAATACATCATACATTATTCCTCTGTCAATCCAAAGTTAGTGTTCAGATTGGACCATCCAACTTTCATTTTGGATTTATTGTGTGGGACAATCATTCTTCTGCAGGTTGTATATAATAGTTTTATAGTTTCTGTCAAACTTATGTGACTTTGTCCCCTCTATGGACATTGTTTATTTAAGTGCACATTATAACACACTATTGTTGACCCCATCTTGTCAGTTGCTCCATTGGTAATGTAGATTGTGCTCTGTTAGTAACAGAGATGTTATTAGCTAGTCATTAACATGTAGCATTGCTAATGTATGCTTTGTTTTTGCTTCTTGCATCGTCAACTAAATGTATAAGTTCAAAGCATAGTCTGGAAGGCATCAAAATGCAACACTGATTTTAATTATTCTGTTATTATTAACAAAGCATATATTAGTGAGTTAGGAACACACTGAATTGGTAATGTTTGCTTTGTTTTCTCTTCCAGTGTCATTTCAGCAGAAATGTCAACTAAATGCATGAAATGCAAAATTTTAGAATAAGGAAGACAACATGACTCTTGTTTTTTTATATTCTGTGTGTATATAACTATAACATGCACTGTGTGTAATGCATGGGATTCCACCTCCATCAGTTTTGTGCTCACTGGATCTCCATATTCTCTTGGACCAATTGGATGACCCAGTTCATTTTAAAGGGGCTTCTAATTTCATTTATCCTACCCACTCCCCTTTCATTCTCTCCTTTCTCCATGGACATCTCATCAGTTTAGGAGAAGGATACCTTTCTCTGACAGGTGATATTGTCACTCATTGAAAATCAAGTGGTGGAGATTGTGCCAAAACCACAAACTCCAGTGTTTTATTGAAAGCTGTATCTTATTCCGAAGGTGAATGGCAGGTTGAGGCTTTATCATCAAACCAAGTCTCCTCTACCAATTCATTTCACACCAAACTTCAAGATGGAGACAGGAAGATCAATCCATCTTTCCATCTAATAGACGAGTTTGGCTCTTGTCCAAACAGCCTTGCACAACAAACAATTTAAATGTTCAGTTGTTGATGGAATCTCGAGAGCAATAAGGCCCTCCACTCTGAAAGCTTGTGAGGGATATGGGCATTGTTTCAGGGACTGGTGTCACATCAATAATATTGTCCCTCTAAGTGCCTCAATCTCGCAACTGGCCAACTTTTTTTTTGTCTCTTTAAAGAGAAGCAGATGGTTCAGTTACAATTAAAGGCTACTGCACCATGATATCTAACACATTACGGCATCAAGGTAGATGTGATATATGGCATGATAAAGTTCTATCGGATCTTAAGCCAGTTTTGATTTCAATGGGCCGAACTTCAGTCCGTTTCCAAAATGGAATCTGGTCTGGTTTTTAACATTGCTCGATTAAAATAAACTTTAGTCTTTATCCCATACTTCACTAAAGTTACTATTATACAATACATGTTTCCTGATAGAACTATCTTCAGCATGATGGGTGGACAAACTACATGCTCTTTATGTCAAGTCAAACTATCTTTAATTCAGATTGGGTGGTTCCTCTTGACACATCCAGGCTTTGTAGCCAAAAAAAAAAGATTATTGTTGGTAAGAAATCACAAGGTCATCATTCATTCTCTCTCTCTTCCTTAGATAGATCAAAAACAGCCATGCAAGATTCTATTGACACACAAGCACTAATTAAAACACAGAGACAAGCCAAACATCTCTTTCTTCTGATGAATGCCGAGAAACAGGATATCATCCCTCATGTCCATGCTTCATGCATAGGTTTTATGCTCCGTGTGCTCTGTCTTACAAGATTACAGTCACCTGATGAATATTACCACTCATGTAGGACAATTGCTGCAAACCTTGCATTCTAGCATGATGTGTCAATTTGAGTTGTAGTACTTGCTGTTGACTGGCATGCAGAGTCAACTTTCTGGAATATTTTTCCCAAAGATTTAGCTTTGCAAAGGCAAACTTTGAATCTGATAGACTTAGTAGTGACAGCCTAGATGACTACCAGACCCAGTTCAAACAATCGGCTGTTAGTTTAATTGGATTTTCCAGTGAAATTTTGTAGGTAAGATGATTTCAGTAATTATATTGACCATATATGAGGGGGCATAGATCAAATAACCCTAAGCTGTATTGCTTATGTAATTAGGATAATGGGTTATCATTTGCATGGGAGAATCCAGCCATCATTCTCTACAAGATTACCTGAGGTAGAGGTTGGATGCTCGGCATTCCCTCCTATTACTCACTCCCCTGACATTGTGTGATTGGGGAACACATTTGAAGGAGAAACCAAATTTTAAGTAAACTGTGTTTCTATGAGAATATTTACCCAAATCACATTACTTAAAATCCCTGCCAACCACCCTGCCATGTGAGCATCATTGTTACCATATCATTCAGCTAAAGAATAGTGACACCTGGCAGTGGCAAGGGGAGGAAATGGGCAAGAGTTATTTCCTTTTTTTTAGTAGGTCTGGATTCTCGAGGTAGTGGGCTAATTCCTAATTTAATGTGATTGGTAAGTTTATTTTCCTACAGAAAATTAAATTTTAAAGAGTTTACTTACCCATTTTACTTTTTACTTTCCCAGCATCAGCATAAATGTAAATGTAAGAAATAGTTATTATTTTAATAATCATCTAAAATAAGAACTTATCACATAAATCATTGTTTCATGCATATTTTTGTGTACACTGCTTGAAGTGAGAAAATGCCAGGTAGCTAGCATGGAATTTGTTTGTCCTGGTGGGTAATCTATATCAATTGTACACTGTTTTAACTGAAAATTCTTTTTTCCCAAACAATGATCAATGGGAATTTCAGAGGCCTGATGTTATTCTGAAATTTGAAAGACAGTGCTTCCAATCATCATACTTACAGTGGATAGATTAATTTGACAGTTTCTAATAGTATTCTGGTTTGGCCAAAATTCATGTTTATTGCATTAACCTTGAACTCTCCACCCTGCATTTTCTGTTGTACATATAAACTCGTATACATTTTTGTGAAGTCATTATTTTCATTGTTGAAAACAGATTATGTCATTATTATGAGAAGGAAGTCAAGTATGTGATGAAAATTTTCTCCTTTATGAAATTTTGTGTACACATTTAATAAAAACCTTGTCATGTTTTGACATTTCAATCTGTGAAATACTCTATGTGATATAAAAAAAAGTGAAGAAACAAAACATAATCAGATTCATTAAGACAAAAGTGTTTTGGTTTAAATCATAGCCATAACACAAAAACTTTCAAAAAGTTTGTTTTGCTTCAGTTCCATCACCGTGATCCACATCTTGTAGGACTCCTGGCCAGTCAAAGAATTCCAACAGATAAGTGTATCTATTATGGCTTGATTGCTGACGGGATCCATACACATCCTGCTGCCCTCAGGATTGCTCACAGTGTTCATCCAACAGGTCAGGAGATAACATGTTATTACCTTTCAGACTCGTAATTTGTACTTTGGCAATCTCACGATGTAAGCTTGAGTGATTTTGTATAAAAATGCAGGTTTTATATTTGGTAAGTTAAATTGTATGAGCAGTCTGGTTAAAATCATATCCCAGAATCCTACATGAAGATTGGATAGACAGACAACAATAAAAAGGTGAATGTACTGGTTACTTTTGGAATTTCCAGCCCGCTTATTTTTAGGTGCCTGTCAGATACAGTTTTGCATTTCCTGTTATGGAGAGTTACTATGGTAATGATATATACCAAATATTGTATCTCACTAATAAATCTAAACGCTGTGATTTAATTGGAGAACCACAAAATCAACAGTACACAATTTCTTAGAACTGTGGAGATATGATTTTAAATAGGTTGGTTTTAGCTTATTCTGGCAGGTTTGATATATAAAATGCACAGTGACATAAAGTTACCATATATTCACCCTAAAGCTGTAGTGACATTGTGGCCAATTTTTAAAATAAACAAAATTACTGTGAATTCATTTATTTTCATAAATATGTATTTTTGTGATTTTGGAAAAAAAAGGTTTTTTCGTTTCTATTTTAATTTGTAGAATGAGGAGAGGGTCATGTTGTTTCCACAGTTCATTGGATCATAAAATTTGTGGTTTGTAGCAACCATCAAATGCACAAGAATTGTGATCCCATGAAAAATAACGAATTTACAGTATTTTTGTTTTTGCAGCTAATACTGTGCAGTTGCCATATGCACTTATAAGTTAAGACTAATCACTAAAACACACCATAGACCCTAATCTGCTGGTGGATTATGCATCTATGGTGTTTACAGTTCGACCTGACTTAGCAAATTTGTACGGTTGGATAAAAGGTACATATAAAAGCAAGGTTCAGTCAGAGGGGTGATTTGGGCAAAATAGTCATTGCCTGCCATTTCACCCAAATATCCAAAGAAACCAAAGCTTGTCATTTCACCTGAATTCCTAGTGAAATCTATGTTGATTTTGCCTTATCTGAGGTTGAGGTTTTAAATTCCCAACCTCCTTCCTTATTTGACCATTGAATGCTTTTGTACATGGCTTCTTGTGTACTTTTCTCTGTTCAAAGAGCAATGTAAAACAGTTTTAAGAAAGAATTGTATTTTTTCATCCTTTGTGCTTTTAATGATTATTTTTGTTGGTAATTATATTTCTATTTTCAAGATCCACACTCAATTTCACACATAAAACATGACAAAGGAAGTGAAAGTTGGCGCTCTATAACCCAGTTACAAACAAATTAAAATAAACTATAACCAGCAACTCTTCTCAAGTGTGCAGACATATTGAAAATTTCAACTATAATTCACATCTTGGACTTATACAGCAAAAGACTTATTACTCTTATCTCAGGAGGAAAGAAAAGTACATCTACATATATTTCTCACATCAAAGACAAATAGGTAACATTTACTAAAAGACTCCATGGCTGCAGAATGTTTTAATTTGAAAGAATTTTTTGTTAATATTTAAACTGGTTTAAAAGTGTTGTTTTTGTTGTTGTTTTGGGGTTTAACACCTTTTACAGTACATGATAGGCTATACTTGGCAGCCAGTTTAACCATTGGAGGAAGAACCTGGCAAAACCTCTTTATGAATTGCTAACCCACAGGAAGCAACTGGCAAGCTTCTCACATATCCACATTGGCCAAGCCAAGCCTGAGATTCTAACCCATGTGGACAGAGGGGTAATCGCAGTAGTAAGTAAAGGCAAGCACTTAAAAACCACTCTGTCACTCAGTACCCCATTTTAAAGGTGAGTCAGAAAAAAAACCCCAATAATTATTTTCAACAATGCAGATATATTAGCACCTGGAAGTTTTACTGTTTATAAGTGCATATTAAAAAGTGTAATGGTTTTCATTACAATATCATAGTCATCCTTATTTTGCAGTTTTCAGTTTAGACTGTTAACTGTTGTTTTTCATAAGATCCATTAGTTGAAAAATATTTAACCAATAAGATGAAAAGAGGTAATGTTGCTTCTTAAATAACAAATAGTTTCTTATTAATGTTTGTTGTTTTTTTATTGCATATGGTGAGACATTCACAAGCAAGAACATCAATGCAACACTTTTTAACAGTGCATACATATAAATAGTTATTAATTTCCCTGGTGGAGAAGTGGCATTCTTGCTTTTGCCTCTAGATATCACTTTATCAACATTGACGGTCAGATTCCATCTTAAAGTTTTTTGATAGTCATGTAACTTGTACATTTTTGACTATTCAGCAGAAACTTGGGTATAATGTTACTATTTTTACTTAAAGTTTGAATCCCAATTTTTAGGACACCTTTGTTAGTTGAGATAGATATGTCATAGAAAGGCTTATTTTCAGATGCAACATTATATCCCTTTTTATGAATATCATACATTCAGCCATTGATTTACAAGTCTGATGGTGCCAACTCGACTGCCATGGCCTCCTCATTGGTTGAGGAATGGGTCATATTGTTTGCACTGATATTGAAGATTGAGTAATATTGTTTACACTGTGATTGAGGAATTAGTCATATTTTTTGCACCAAGATTGATGAATGGGTTATGTTGTTTACAGTATGATTGAGGAATGAATCATATTGTTTGTACTATGATTTAGGAATGAATCATATTGTTTGCACTGTGATTGAGGAATGAATTATATTGTTTGCACTATAATTTAGGAGTGAATCATTGTTTGCACTAAGATTGAAGAATGAATCATATTGTTTGCACTTTGAGGAATAAATCATATTGTTTGCAGTATGATTGAAGAATGGCCATAAAATTGTTTGCAGTATGATTGTGGAATGGATCATATTGTTTGCACTATGATTGAGGAATGTGTTATATTGTTTGCACTATGATTGAGGAATAGGTTATTGTTTGAAGCATGATTGAGGTATGAGTCATATTCTTTGCACTAAGATTGAGGAATGGGTCGTATTGATTGCAGTATGACTGAGAAATGCATCACATTGTTTACAGTGTGATTAAGAAATGAGTAATATTGTTCATAAATTGGGTCTTTAAATTCTTGCTGTTTAACAATCATGAAATTGGAGAAGATTTATGAATTAATTAAGCAATGGATAGAAAACAGTTTAGTACATTGGCTAAAGTTGAACACAGAGGTTTGTTTCTACAGTAAATATTGTTCTTGCAGGACTGGTACTAGTTACTGATGCAATTTCTGCCATGGGGCTTCCTACAGGAGTCCATCACATTGGTACTCAGAAAATTGAGATATTTGGGAAAAGAGCTGTAATTGCAGGGACCAACACACTTTGTGGCAGGTAGACAAATTTAATGGATATTAATGGACTAGAATCACACACATGCATGCACACATACACACATACATACACACACATAGAGTAAATTTAGGGGTGTAAAAAGTCACCTGTTACTTTTTATTTTGTTCTGCAAATTCCATTAACGTTTCCCCAAAGCTTTGTGTTGTTGGTGTATAAGATCTATCAACATGCTTTCCAGTCAATAAACCAGATATGTTGTGACTGTTGTCTGCTCTGGGAATTAAACCAACACAAGTGAGAGTAGGCAATCCTGGTCATATCATCTCTTTAAGTGAGAGAAAGACTGTGGTTTATGGAATTTAAGCTTGTTTTATGCACAACAACATAATTGTACAAGACATGTTT
>QKMX01359265.1:0-10713 GCA_003401595.1 Venustaconcha ellipsiformis | reverse complement strand
TTCTAACATTAACCTATTAATGCTGAGCGTCTAGCAAGTCTGATCGAGGAAAGTGGTTTGTCTCGACGGTCGTTTTAGAAAAGAACGAATATAAGTAAAAATGTTCAAGCGTGTATCTGATCTAGCATTTGACATAGTATCATCAGTTGTTAAAGATGAATCAGAGCGTGATTATCAGTAGTATTATTATGATGCACGTGTACCTGACGCATGCAGTCGAATCGAACTATAAGTGCAAGATAGAAGCAAATATTTCCTGCCTGCCAAGGCATTCATGGAGATCGAAGGTCAGCTTTTAAAAGCAGACAATACAGCATACGGAATGTTAGATCGAGCTGGTTTTGTTAACATTGGTGTTATGGCTATGTTTAACAGTGCCACATACATAAGTGACGGGAAAAAAATTGAACCATGTCTTGAAATCGTTGACGTTGCCACGACGATACTCGGCGTCGCAAGATATTTCGATGATTATTCAAGGTACACTGATCCGTCAATGATGATTGTCCAAAGATACCACTGATCACACTGATGACAATAACGTAATAATTACTGCCGCTCGAACTGAACTTACATCGATAAATAAAGATTTCAGCATAGGATTAAATGATGTTAAATGATGAAGAAGAATTTTCTGTGTAATTCCGCTGTCAAATATCTTTGGACTCTGTAGACATGTTAATAAAGTTAAAGTCGGTGCCAAACACAATAGTACTTGTTCGCAAAGCTACCGACAACGACGTAATCTGTCGACTCAATACAATTTAAGCTGGTAATGTGAGACTGACAAAACTTTCATTGTGGATGCCAAGGATAACACAACCACTCGTTGAAGAACAACAGCTGCTCTCTTTCATGGACATCGACAGCAAGTCAACACTGTCATGGTTGACTATGAGCACAGAAAGTATCCAGAGTAACGTTGTTAGGTTATTTACATGGCAGATAGCATGACAGCAGGGAGTGTCGGCGCCAAGACATATATTTATAGTGCTTCAGGAAAACACCAGAGTAGACTCTCAAGAGCGAAACCCAATGGTATTTGATACTCTCGGATTTTGAGAAGTTTCTCTGAGAATAAATGGACATCAAGAACCATCTGAAGAAGTGTTATTGAACTTTGAAAACAATAATGTTGCACGTGCGTATCATCGGTTGATGTCATTTATGCAGCGTGATCAGAATGTTGAGTTTGGTTTGCAGATGTCTCGGCGTGACTTCTCAGCGCTGTATCCGATGTATTATTTCTCACTGGAACACCTAGATTTGTTTAGACAATCTGTCGTCGACATAAACTTCCAAGCTCATGTAGCACGATTACCAGCTGGTGGTTACAGAGCAATTGCTGTTATATTGTCAGACCAAAAAAAATGCTGCTTGAAGGTGTTGGTGTACAAATGAGAGCGATTGATGCGCCTGTTGAAAACATGTAAGTTTTGTCCGAAAACGTAATAGGATCGCAAAAGCGATCTGTAATTAAATCATTTATGATATTATAATGTATTATCATCACGTCAATGTTACTCTGACTCCTGGTGAAATTAAAACACTACAATCCCCATCGAAGAAGAATTTTGTTGCAAAATATCTCTGAAATCTGTGGCGTTGCAAGGCTCAAAAAATTATAATTGATTGAACGTCAGCTCAAACACTGCAATGACACCAAGAAATACAAAACTGGAGTTTGACTTGATCTTTCTGCGAATGCGATCAGCGACACAATTAAAACCGTGGTATATTTCCGTTTTTATCAGCATTACCAGCGCTAAATTCATCAGCGGCACCAGCTGTTGAAAAAAAAAGCAGCTGCAATTGGTGCCATTGGAACAGCTACCGGCATGGAACTGAAAAAAGTAACAGGACACGGAGTGTCTCGACACGGTATAAACACCTAAAAAAGGATGGGGTCTAAGATTACCAGGAATGCGGTACGGTCAATGTCGGAGACTGCCGAGGACGCTTCGTTAAAGCTTCCCATATGTCCAATTTTGATTTACTTGATGCTGCTTGGCGCTTAAACATAAAAGTCTTCAGAGGTGTTTTCATGCTTGATCAATTACCGGAAAAACTAACCATGTTAAAACCGGTATCTTTAATCTCGATGGAAGTTCCCGCCCTAGTACTCATTGGTTTGCATACGCTGTTGATCCACATGGAGTTGTTTATTTTGATTGTAGATTGGTGCCACCAAAAGATTTTTCCCATATAGTGGCTTAGCTGGTAACATACCAATCTGGTATTCAACAATACTAACACAGGCAACAACAGATCCACCAATATGCGGTCCAGAAATACTTGCCGTACTTAATGCCGTTTCAAGTCATCAGCGCCGCCTTAAAAGTTTTGCACGAGTATACCACAAGTCGTTTTGAGAAGGTTAATAGTTTATATTGGTAGATATATACAGAAGATCTGCTAGCGGCAAGACCCAGGGTGACATTGATTTATCCAAATATGCAACACGAGATGAACTTGCTGAGTTTTTGTGTCTCGGCGATGTTGACACAAATGAAGTTGTTGTTTTAAAGGACTAGCAAGGACAGTTAAAGACAAGCAATATCCCGTTAGCAGATATTATTCTGCGAGTTCCATGCGCGACCGAAGCTAAGATAGTGGTGTTTGCTAAAACCAGTAAAATTAAAAACTCGGAGGAATCATTTCTATCAATCATGGGATAGATTACTGTGCGTATTAGAAGAATTGGAGATATAATGAATGATTATCTCAACATGAGCATAAATACAGTTATCAATGTTGAGAGAACCAAAATCAGACGATGACGTGGGCAACACAAAATATGTGGACAACAACAATGCCACGAATAGAACTGAGATAAGTATGTTGCTAAAGCCGGTGATGTAATGACTGGCGATCTCAACATAAGCGGAAATAGCATTGCCAAATTGAGAGAAAAAGAATCGAACGATGGTGCTGCAACAAAGAAATACGTGGATAACAACAACATCCCGACGATGACCTCGTTAATGACAATCAATTCTGGAATGACCACGTTCAGATCTGAACATATTGATGATGTAACCGCATTTGAGAATTTTTGTAGGAACGAAAAATAGAACAATGGATGATTTCTTTGGCAATCCAATGGTTATCAACAGAAAGCTCTCTGAAATTCACACACAACTTCTTTAGTCAACGTTAAAACAATTCAAAATTATTAGCAATGACATCACCAACATCAACTCAAGAATCAAATCGATAAACACTGAACTCGATATAATCAAAAAGATTACATATGGTGTAATTCACACGACTCCGCTCATCAAAATTGTATACACAAGAGCGTCTGAATTAGCAACATGGTCACAACAAAACAACGATATCAAATATACTGCTGAGTTTTCAGGATTGTATAGTCTCTCCGTGTTTGGCCACGCTAAATTTGAGATACATGAGACAAATTCATTTTGTCCTTTTACCGATAGATTTTCCGAAACCACATTAGTCGTGTCAGAAAAAATATCGAGGAAACATTCACACTAGTTCCAGAAGAGAAAGCCCTAAACTCAGCGATATACTGCTTCTACTTGGATTCGTCGCAAAGACAATTCTATTGGTAACTTAGTAAATACCATAATGATCCCACAAATTCCTTTCTGTATAATCAAGCATGTTCATGGAAGGCATTGCAGGAAGAAATCATAGACGAGCATATGACAAAATAAAAACAATATCGCAGACGAATCATCGTCATCGACAATGTTGTATATGCGGTTTCCTCGCTAGTCGTTGGGACAACGACATTAATAGGTTCGTTAACAGCCACGCAAGTGATACTGCCTGTAGTTGGAATCGGTGTCTCTGTTGTGGGATTTGATGGTATCCTCAAAATGATTGTGCAAACAATATCTTCATGTACCAGTAAAAAAGTTGCACGAACACACATAATTAACTTACGCTGAGACATATGCATGGATAAATATATCATCGATATTATCAGCGAAATTAAACGATGGTAGAATATCAGGCAATGAATTTGATGCAATTTGAGATATTTATTATAGGTATCACATGAATAGAAATACACATTTGCCGATGTTGCCACCCAAACATTTAGAATCCGTCGTATAGATAATAATGACTGCAGAAATAACCACACGACTAGAGAGATCATAGCTAAGACAAGGCCGCCTCCGACCCCAATAATATCAGAAACTTCAACACAATGGGAATTCTATATTGGTTATCAAACTCCGATAAAAGTTCCTAATGGTCGCTCACTTTAAATCGCATTGGCACATTTACGACTTTATTATAGTTGGCCAAATATCAGAGAAAATCATTTGGTGGATTAGGCAGTAATAATTTCTTGATATTTCTAGCAAAACTACAGCGCTGTAAAGTCCTCCGTCTGGGAAGTCGTTACCATCCTAACCAGATGATATCAAATCAAATAAATGACGATCTTCTGCGTAGAATTAAATCTATAACAGGAAAAGAATCAAAGATCGCTATCAAGGTACACGAGCCAACACTAAGAAGAGCCGCCATTTAAATATCAACACAAACACCTTGTGTTAGTTTAGTATCTGAATCAGGTGAAATCGGACGCAAAACTTGATCAAACATTCGTAATAGACACAGTAATTCAAAAGATGATATGATGGGTGTAAACTACATAAATGCATTTCTTAGTTATTTCAAGATCACAGAAGACCAGTTGTTTATGTTCAAACTACTCGGGTTGGATTACGCTAAAATAAATTTTTCAGTGACATAATTGAAGAATATTTTCTGAAAATATATGCGAAATGTAAAAATAAAAATAAAAATCCAGAAAGTATTCTGAACATAACAGTGATCCAGCGGGTGGTGGTCGTCATGAATCTCCTGGTATTGTCCAAATCAGATCGACGATTTCTGTAAATCGAGTCAAGCTATACCAAGATTACAAGGGCAGGTCCAACAGGGATGTGTTCTTTACAGCTTTTTTCTAGATGTCCCACCGGGTTATTTGATTGTGTCGGTGTCCACTAATCCTGTTTTGTACGATGTCGTAATCCATTGCTGTCACGAATACGTTTTCGTCTAAGCGACAAAGATAATAATTTATTGAACACACGCAGTAAAGAATTGATCGTTAGTTTGCATGCGTGTATCAGACACTGAACAGCCTACTCTCTCGGTCAATGAAAAAAAAAACAGCAACAAAAGAATAACATTTTTTTTTTTGTTATTTGTTTGGTGTTGTATGGGCTATTCCTCCATGGGGAATGATTTTCTGTCTGCGTTATTCTTAATAGATTTCAACACAAGTTTTTTGTTGTGTCGCACGTGCACGTATGATGTTCGTGTTTCATATTATCACGACAAATCTGATCGGATTTTATTAATGGCAGTGGAACAAATTTCACTATATCATGTTGTTCGTGTAAATCCGCCAATGACAATTTCATTTCATGCTGGAGTAATTTGATAAATGTATACTCAGCCGAGAGTGTATATCTGCCCTCTTCACATCGCTGCTGTATCATCTCGAAATCATTGTTGATTTTTTGAACATTGAGTTGAACCGATCTTGTTGAAATGTTCGATCGTAGAAATAATCTCGTTAATATTTTCCTGGTTTATTATACACCAAATGCATTTCCTTACTAAAAGATTTTATCAGGACCAATTCGATAAAGTGCTTATGGATTGTGTAAACTTAGCGCGATGAATCCATAAATGTTTTTCTGATGTGCGAAGAAGTTTTAAAACTTACTTATATTTATGTCATCGAGACAACATGTTTGATGAATATTTAGAGGCGTATGTTTATCAACCCCGTAATAATTAACACAAAAGTTACAGTTATCTCTGGTTACTTTTGGGAATCTGAGTATACCGCTGTATAACGTAAATGACATATGTGTTTTTATACATATCCCGTAAATTATGGCTGGTTTGCTTGTCTATCAAGCATGGCATCATCATAAGCCATTGGATTGTTATTATTTCCGTTAAGATCCTCAACGGACGGCGCTGTATTCTTGTCTTTGATGAATTCAATAACATCATCTGCAGCCGCTGCAGATTCATTAAATTCCTTAAGAACATTACGGCATCGTTGGTCATCCACGGATGGCGTTACTAAAATAAAATTTGTCCCATTTGAGCAACATCATTATCAAATTGAGCAACAACTGGGTTTTACCCGACTCGGATGGACCAATTATAATAACTCGAATGGAATTTTGTAACACTTGGTGGTGCTTGACCAGAGCTTGTTCACGTGTCGCTGAAAGGTCAATCACGTTCATATTGTACAAATATAATACTATTTATAATTATGAGTTCACATTGTGTTCTATGCAAGACAGTCACTGGTACGAAATTTCTCAGAACAACCAGGTTGTAAATGTGTAAAATGTGTCACACAAAAATATAAGTGTGTGAGCATTCCTGTTGCTAAGGCACTCGAGAAAACACATGGAAAGCCATTACATGAGCTAAATATCCTGGGCAAAAAGATCTTCCAGAATATAATTATTGTGGTCCTGGAATTCCCCTTGATATTAGACTTGACGAAAAATCAACCAAAACCGGACCAATTTCCAGTAAATGTAATTGATCAAGCGTACCATGTTCATGATATCGCGTATAAAAATCCAGATTTACATCGCGTATGTCAAGATAATTCACACGCTGAATTCGATAAAAAAAACATACGATAATCATTCACGAATTAGTTAATAAAATCGGGCGATGAAAGGTAAAATAGTGTGAGGTATTTATATAAACCTGGTGAACTCGAGGATTATGCAACAAGAGTAACTGATCATGTGTCATGTGGCATAATCTACTGCGAAGCCACCAATATATGGATTATATTCAACAACTCCTCGACGTGGATTTGTCCGTGAACAATTACAGGTGCTACCTGAAAACACCAAGTTACCACCTGACTGGATACGCGTAAATAAAAAACGCGAACAAGAGTCACACGCTCTGAGGAACGAATCGTCTGTTACATTCATGTTATAGAGACATTTTTGCGTATGTGACCGATACTACTGTCGATTCTGTCCACGGTAAATTATTTTATGTCATTAAGAAAACATTGCCACCACATTATTGCAGGCGCAGTGATAATTCTGTCGTTGCTTCAACATCATGACAAATTCCACATCCAGATCAAGCCAGCGTTGTTTTTTTCTTGTCATCTTGCGCATAACCAGCTAATTTTTTCTTCACTACGTTGATAATCCCTGGTGAAGTTGTTGTTTGTGACGATGTTGGCAGCTCCAGCACGTAGACAACCCTGTTTAACTGAGATATTTTTGTTACGCTAGACACAGCCAGATAACTAAATGTGACCATTTTATGCGATCATCGACAATCCAGATACTGGTATCTCATATTGTTAATCCCTGAGACGAATGCATTGTTATTGCATATCTCAGAGTCCAGCACGATGGGTTTTTATCAAGAAACGACTTGCTTCTCCGACGCCCACAATGCCCATTGTACAGCCTCTACTGGAACTTGACAATATCATTATTTTTTATTTTGTCTCAGTTCCTGGAATATCAACAAGTATATTTTGTCTGCGTTTATTATTTGGTCGACAACATAATGGGACTAGATGATCAGGATATGTTCCTTATAAAGCTAAAATAATTTACACTGAAGTGACTCAAGGACGTTTTTCCCGGATGTAACTATTAGACCATTAGGACGTCATAAGTTCCAGAAATCTGGCATTGGAGTCACTGAAATTACGGTACGCAGTATTTCACACTGAACTGTGTCGGGTTGTAATCTAATTAACGATTTCAGTTGTCTTAGTTGTTCAGCCTGTGATCGATGGTCGTACAAAACTATCATAGTGGCTAACATAGTTGATCAACCATTCGTGTGGTGATTCACCTGTAAATGGCGGAGGCTCTCCATAATCGCAAAACATGATAATTGCAGTAGATTTCGTTTGGTAAAAATAACCAATCAAGAAATATCTGTAATATTTCTTTGGATACTGTACAAATCTCATAACAGATAATGATTCTCGGGATATATTTCTCACCCATTTGTTTGGGGGTCCATGTGTCACCTAGCTATCAGAAGAAACTATGATACGTGCATACGCTGACACCACGTTGTCTTTTTTCTTTGGCAATCCGGTGAGTCGGCGTCAACACAATCATGTCAGAGTTTTGAGAACCACCTTGACCATTTAGATAAATCGTGCAATATCTCGCGATTGGATCGTTTAACGACGGTGATGATGATGATTCTGATAAATTGACATTAAAGTAATAAATATCTCGTGTTTCAACGTCGGCCGACTCTGAATATTTGCGTATTTGCTCACGTTTTATTCGCCAAGAACGCCAGTTGATACCGCTGATGTATTCTTCGATAAATGGCTCAAAAAGGCCCATTTTTACAACGACTAATATAAAAAGAATCCATGGCGACTCATTTGGAAATCTATTAATCATCGATAATAGGTTTATTGATGAGTAGGCTAGCATTGATAATCTCAGATGAATAAATCGAGAATTGCCGTCGCAGTAGCTAATGATAGTGCCAATAATTATTCCATCTCTGCTGCTGAATTTCTCCATGACACCAATATGTCTTTTACTGCTGTGTCCTAGATGGCAAAATCTAGTTATGCTGGATCCATATTTAATCTAGTACAATGACGTGATGAACACTGAGAACATTTACCAAACTTTTTCTGCATATTTCTGTGTTATCTTGCGGTAACCATACTTGTTTTTGTTGTTTGTATGTAATTATCGCTGAGGTTACCGTTAACGACGTTAAAATCTTAGTGGCTTGTAGATTTGGTATTATTTAATAAGCAAACTTTTGATTCATTGTTGAATCTATAAATATTCCATCGCCATTTATTTTAAACGTCGACCAAACATGAAAGCACCATCGTTGTCAAACTCATTCTTTACTTGTTTGATAAAATCACGCAGCTGTAACTCAAATGGTATTTGTTTCTATCATGATTCAGTCACTGAAAAATCAAATCTTGATGTTGACGGCTCAATAACAGGCAACCTTATAAATTCATATTGTGTTGCTTCCAGTGATCTGATGTATTTTCTGAGATTTAAATCTATTTTCGATTTTCTGTTCCTAGTGTGATCTTGATATTGTTGCTTTAGTGATCTAGCTTCGTCCCAACGGCCCATACGAGAGTATATTATTAGAATTTTTTTAATTACCTTTCATTAATTTAACTTTCACCCAATTAGACCTTTACTATTATTATATTAATAAGTAAATCATACAACATCTGTCGTTGGTTGATTATAGGATCAGCTGTAAAATGTGGTAAAATATTCGTGCTGATGTTTGAAAAATTCACTTACAGAGTGTCAGAAACGGAAGCACTAAACCATTATCATGTCTAACTTGTGGTGTTGGAGTTAAAGGTATGGCACAATTATATGTCGCTTGTTGCGGACGGAAATACTGTGCGTTAAAAAGATATTATGAGATAACAAATGCAGACGACGATGTTAGCATAAAAACAATCAACAAGATTATATTGCTCGCTATATAAAAAATGACAGAACAGAGAAATCAAACAATGATGAAAAGAACAATATCTGATACAAAAATTGAGAACACCGATGATGATGACAACAACAATACGATATCTGAAGAAAAAAAAATTGAGAACACGGATGATGTATTTAGAAGACACCGGATCTATGGTAATTAGGAAAGCAATCGTGCCGGTGTTATTCAAAATTGCCAAAATAAAAAGTTAATTGGAAATATTAGTAATATTGGATATTAAAGGACTGGCTTTATTTTAATGGTAAAATGAAAAACTATTACTCTTGCCGGTTTAATTATGAGTGTTTCAATGGAGTGATAGGATATAGACTGATTGTTGATCACACTAATTCTAACAAGCAAGATAATAGATTGGAGAACTTACAAGCAATCACACAGAGCAAAAACTTAAAACATGGGAAAACAGGTAAATGTTATGGAAACACATAGGCCAGTTAAATTAACCAACTTAGTTACAGGCGAAATAAAAGATTTTCCATCAAAGTATGCTGCTGGTAAATTTTTGACATTAATCCAATTTCAACACAGTTTGCAACGAAAACATAATTAAATCTACCTCATCAAAGAATTTCAATCAAAAAATAAAATTCGAGCACTTTAATCAATAACACGCAATTGAGGTAACCCTTCTTATTTTTAGCCACAATTTGGTAAACCAGGGTCACAAATAAACCTTGTCCGATTCACCAAAAAAATATCAACAAATCCTCAAAATTGACCACAGCAACCAGTAACAGTTTTTCTTACAACAATTGATCGCCGAAATAGAGCCTTGGATATTTTACGTCATTTTCACTCCCTTGATATGTCATGATTTGTTCATATTGTGACTAAACATCAAATAAAAATTTTCACATTCTATAGCACTTAAAAAACATCACGATGAGTTACATATAATTTTGTTACCATTCGTTCGATGTATTTTGTAACTACAATAATGTAAAGGTTGCCCCCCCCCCACTGTGAGGTTTTGGTTGTGGGGGAGAGGGGTGGAGTGCTTTTAATATGTATTTAAATTATTGCAGAAATCTCCCCCAGACTCGATTTTGGTTGAGTTGATTTAGTGAAAGTTAGATGTACAGCTCCAAGCCGCCCGTCAACAATGCCGACGGTTAAATGATCAAAGGTACAAAAAGGGTGAAGTTCAATAATAACAATTTAATAACA
>QKMX01359253.1:0-10483 GCA_003401595.1 Venustaconcha ellipsiformis | reverse complement strand
ATTATTATTATTATTATTATTATTATTATTATATGATTAAGAACAATAAAAAGTAATTATGTGATTAGTTTTTTTTATTTCTGACTGAGAACTATTGGGCAATTTAGGAGTCAGGGAATATTATTATGACAAGATCTGAAATATGATCTGCTATCAGAAACCAGAGATAATGTTTGGCTATAAAGTTGGCAAATATTGTCTCAGCATGTGTAACTTTGTTGTACGGGTTAATATCAGAAACCAGAGATAATGTTTGGCTATAACGTTGGCAAATATTGTCTCAGCATGTGTAACTTTTGTTGTACGGGTTAATATCAGAAACCAGATTAAATGTCTGGCTTTAAAGTTGGCAAATATTGTCTCAGCATGTGTAACTTTGTTGTACCGATTAATATTAGAAACTAGAGATAATGTTTGGTTATAAAGTTCTCAAATATTGTCTCAGCATGTGTAACTTTGTTGTACAGATTAATATCAGAAACTAGAGATATTGTTTGGCTATAAAGTTGGCAAATATTGTCTCAGCATGTGAAATTTGGTTGTACTGGCTAATATCAGAAACCAGAGATAATGTTTGCCGATAAAGTTGTCAAATATTGTCTCAGCATGTGTAACTTTGTTGTACGGGTTAATATAAAAAACCAGAGATAATGTTTGGCTATAAAGTTGGCAAATATTGTCTCAGCATGTGTAACTTTGTTGTACGGGTTGAAATGCTTGTGGGGGATTCTAAATGATGTGTGATGTCATTCTTGCACTGTAACAAACTTTAAAAATAGCATTACAGGAAGAGTAGAATGCACTGTCATGTCTCTTTAAACCTGATTGCTAACAATGAAATTCCCATTTCGAATCATCGCTGAATTTTGCATGATTTTTTGATTGATTTGATTTTTGTATTTTGGCATTGACACACTTGGACATGTAAAGAAAACTTTAAATACTGAAGTTTAGCTGGCCCAATTTTAAGCCACTTTAGCTCTTGAGTAATCTAACCATAATCAATTAATATCTATAATCATAACCAAATTACTTCTTATCAAACATAGCATTGATTCTAATCCATCTCACTGAAGTAGAACATACCTTGCTGAGAGAATCAAAAGCAAATAATTTTAGTTTTTTTTTATTCTAACTAAGCTCTAACCCAACCCTAACTGATCCCCTTGGATTCTTCTGGAATTATTTACCCTCACACATTGTATAATCCACCTCTACAAACTTCAAACAATGAAGCCAGCTGACTATGCCAACAGGATCAAAGGATGAAATCAGCAATTAAATCATTTTACCCTTCTAAAGCCAATTCAGTCAAGTGATCACAGGCAGTATCACAATAAATATACTAAACTGGAACAAAAATGTGAAAAAAAAGGAAAAATAAATTTGCATACGAGATTTAATTTTTCACAAATATTTTTGTGCATGAGAGATTTCAGTGAGTTGACAGTAGGGATAGGAGAAACCCCTAAATTCTGGAGGAAAACATTTCCATGTGGGAAGTTCATAAGTACAAAATATGTACTTCCTTCATTGGAAGTTGGTTAGAAGGCTGGCTGGCAGGAGAAACTGATGGACCAGATATAATGATCCACATGTTTCTATGTAAAACAGTGCAGATGGCTGGTATGTCATGTGGCCCATCAAAAGGACTGATCTCCAATAATCTAGTATGCTGAGCCTGCTGGAAAGTCAGCAACCAGGATGGATGGTGGTGTGGGGCTATGATGGTTGGCAAGAAATATTGGTCAGATCAATTTCATATGCCCTGTCTTATGGGATCCAAGGCCATGATCCAGCATGTAAGGGAATGACTTGCAATTGCCAAATATCAGGAGAAAAATCTCCCAGCAACTCCTATGACAGTAACAGATGACCCATTCTGAGTAATCTTCAGAAGGGAAAGTGCCACAGGAATGACACGGCTACACTCACAACAGAAGATGACTTCAAGTGGAAACTCAGGACATCGCACTGCAATTATCATCATTTCTTCTTGCTATCTGCAGAACAGAAGACCAAGTCTCCTCTGACCAGAAACTACAAACAACAAGAAGGTGCTGTTGATGTATACAAACAATGCAAGTGACATGATCATCCTTGCCAACTTCAAACATCATGCATTCTTATCATTCAGTCACAATTGTGATCTTAAAAGAAAATAAATTACAAAAAAAATTAAATAATAACCCAAAAACGTAAACATAAACAACATCACCAAAAAAATAATATATAAATAACATTCTATTTGTGTTTACAGCACAAAATACTGTCAGCACATACAAAATACTGCCAGCACATACAGTACATATAACAAATGCAGCTTATAAGGTTAAAAAATTAAGTTCACAAACTTGGAGAAAAAAAATTAAAAAATAACCTCTGAAAATCACAAATAAGGTTACCAGTCCTTTGCAGAAACCTTAAAGCACAATACAGCTGCCTTGCTAGGCAATCAGCGTTAAGAGTTTAGTGTTAGGACTGGTCAACCTGATGTTTGTTTGGTCTTTGAATTCTCGATCTGTAGCAGCCATGAAATCCACAAAGACTTGTACCAACAAATAACAACAAATTCAAAGAAGAATGAAATCCAAGAAAAAATATCAAACATTACCACCTGTGTTGACAATTAATTAAATAATCACTAGGTTTTTTAAAAGATCCAGCAAGAATATAAAGGTAATGACCTTGAGGAAATGAAGGATTTTGTAATGTAGTAGTGTATTTCATGGATGCATTAATGTGATACCTTTGGCTCCCCTTGTGCTACAAATCTAGTCCTTAAGACATCGAGAGGCTGTACTACAAGGGTTGCTGCAGCTGCCGCCAGGCTTCCACAAAACGTATGACTTATAGGACGGAGACGATATGAAAAATCCTCGGGTAGCTTCTGCCATACTGCTTTTGTCAGATACTCAAATGATGTAAACTGAAATAAATGAAACGTGATTAAAGGTTAGCTGAGCCATGTGGAAAAGATAGCAACCTCTGTTAAAACAGTTGATCAAGGGGCAGAAGAATGTGTCTAAACAGGATGTTATATAGTCAAACCTGGAACAGCATTCACCTCTATGTAAAGCTTGTGTGCAATCGGTCCCATTTAAATGCAACTACCATATATATTCACTTGTAAGTCCTACTGCAAACAATATAGACCCTGAATATCCATCACATAATGTGCCAGCCGATCAGGATCTATGTTGTTTGTTCTACCAATCCACTCCTAACACACTGCATAGACCCAGATTTGCCAGTGCATTATGCAATGGCAGACCTTAATCTGTGTTGTCTGCATTTAGACTAAAATATGTGCATCTTTTCTGTATCTCAAGTTCATCTGAAAGTCATAATAATGGAAGTCATGCCTACACATTATAGCTGTCACATTCACAAAAATTTTTAAATGTTTACATGATCAGTGGAACATGAAATGATCCTGGTTCAATGTCCTTACTGGTATTCCACTTGCATGCCAGAACTGTCACTTCGTGCCAAATGTGAGTAGTTTTCATTAAGAAAATTGATAAGAAAAAAAAATGTCTTCCTAATTTCTTCTTAATTAAGTCCAAAAATATTTTTTTTCCACAAAAATCCAGAATACTTTATGTCACCTAAACTTTTATTAAATCTTTATGAAAACAATGACCACTACATCTAGAAACTTTAGCAAGATGTGGTGGATTACTGGAGACCAACTAACTTGCTTATTTAATGATTCCATAAAAGACATTAATCTTAAGAAGATTAAAGGAGAATAAAGCTTAAACTTTCATTTCCAGCTGAGTTAAATCTGCCCTGGTGAATAAAATATCATACAATGTTACTAGTATATGTAACCCAAACATTACCAAATGTGTGTTCAGTGACTACACTCAAGAAAACAATAGTTAAAGCCCACCAAAATAGGACCTCAAAGATATAATGCACCAATGAGTATATCTGGTCAGCATTCATTACAAATGAACAATTTTTCCTCATCTTCTCTTTCATTATTCATGAAAAGTTTGGAAACATGAAGTTAGCAAATATTAATATATAAAAAAGCTAATATATGGAGCTAACATTTTTTTCACCAGTTTAGTCAGCTGCTCTAAAGGGCAGTTGTTTCAAAATAGAATTACAACTTGATTTTGCTATCATCATCATTATTAGTGTCAGCATAACTATCATCATGATTTTCCTGAAGCAAAAATATTAGTAATGTGAGTTGACCAACCATTTACTTTTTCAGATGTAAACATGTGACATCAATGTAATTTTGTTCCCGTCATCTGCAAGGTTATGTCAGAAACATGGTCTGTTCCTTTGAAGGGTTTGAAAATTCATCCTCACATAATGGGGATTAAGTCTAGACTGGTCATCTTCAACCAACAGGGAGAAAATTCCATCAAAGGGGCATGTCTGACAATGTGCACCAACCAGTCATTGAACTACTGGAGGAAAGAAGCCATTTAAGGACCTTACATAAGCCACTATGACACCAATCTGAGCATGAAATCAAAAACTCTTCTGTCCCTGAAAAAATCTGGAGGATATTCTGATTGAATATGAAGATGGGGATGTGTAGATAAGCATCCTGGAGATCTCTGAGACAGTCTGGTCATTTGGCCTGATGACATTCCTGATAGAGGCAGTTTTCTCCACCCTAAAATGCTCTTACAGAAGGTATCTGTTCAAAAGGGAAAGGTCAATGATGAGCCAAACTTTCATCCTTTCTTTGAAACCAGAAAGATCCAAAAATAAAATCAGAGACTTTGTATGTGCCAAGTCTCACTGCTGCACCCTTCTTTTCAATTCATGTATACTGCTTTCTGAACAGACACCAAATAGAACTGGTGGAACTAAATGTGGGTCAGTGAACATGGTGGAGGGTTCTGGAAAAGAACCCAGTAACTCCTCCTTATTTTGGAAATTATCCATGCATCATCCAACCAAGTCTCTGAAAAAAATGCTTAATCTGGTACCCACTCTGGGAAAAGGGGGACTTGGCAAAAGAGGATATGACTCCTAAAGATGACTGCCTCCTTACTCGGGAAAGGGAAAGGTCTGTAGCCCTCTGAATAATGTCTACACACCACAAGGTTACCTGCTAAAGGCTTTGGATGTGTTCGAGCAAATGCCTCAAATGCAGCATCCCAATGGAGGTGAAGGACCTCTGCAGACAGCAACAATGACATTGAGGATACTTGTCCTAATGTATCTTCTAACAATCTTTGCAATGATGCTGAAGATGATGATTCTTTCTTGAATAGACTGAAGGTGGCAGCAAAAATGAGATCAGCATGCAAGGCTTTAGGTAACTAGTGTCTGCACCTTCAATTCCAAACCCTTGAGAGTCTCTGCAGGAATCCCTATATATGAAGCAGCCAAGTTCAAGGTGGAGAGGAGGAGTTGAACCAAGCATGAGAATGGACCCTGTACTCCAAAACTGCTGTGTAGATGAGGGGAAAGACAACTCCATCTACGTCTGACCCCTTCTCAACAACTCTGATGTCAGCTCCAAACACCATTGCTAAGTGAGGACCCACATTGGCTGTCCAAAATGGACAGGATCCCAGCCTCAGACATCCCATTTGGTTTGGGACAGATCTGGAGGAAAGAGATGGTAAATCTGTGAAGCCTGTTTGCCACATGGACTGAAAATAAATATAAAGAAAAGAAATGGTGGTTATCAAATCAATCCATTCCCCAGGACTAGTGGTCAAACCTAGTACACAATCTATGTCTGATACATGGCATCCATCACCCAGTGCTATATGACTGGCATTTAGTGGTTTTGTTACCAATGCTATGTTCAACTTAATCGCTGACCAAAGATCAAAAATGGAAGATGGCACCACACCTAATACCCAATAATCAATACCAGTGACACCATTCAAGTTACCTGATGCTCAGTGTCAGGTGACAGACACTTGATAAATGACATTTTGGAAATTACCAAGTCCCAAGTAACTGCTGCCTGGTTGCTGAAACAGACAATCACATGACACATTCCAGAGTACCCAGTACCTGGTGACCTTCAGAGACTGTCACCTGGCAACCTACCCTGTGCCCAATGACCAGTCAGATTATGCAGGGCTTATGGGAGGGGTCTCTCTTTGGGGAACTCAACTCCAACGAACAAGATCTTCTTGATTTAATTCCAGATTTTGCTGACGGTGTCAACCAAGTCACTCTTACATTGGAAGATAGGACCTGCTACCGGGTTTCAGGCAACTTTCCTACACTTGGAAGTACCAAGGATCCTTCTTGTGAGCTGACACCTTCCTAACAAATATCAATGATCTCATTTCTTTTAGTGGAAGTGGGTGATATCCTATGCCCTGGCCCCTTTCTCAAGGAAGCTGGTGACTTCCAAAATCTGAAAGTGCCATAAACCCTTTCTGTGAATGGAGGTATCTTCCAGAGAGAAATCAGGATCTTTATCTTGATCCCATAGGATCAACAAATCTCCACCAAACTCATCAAGCCACAAACAACAAATGGGGCAGCCATCCAAGTGTACTCATGCAGTGCATGATAAACAGGTGTGGTGAATCCCACATTACCTTTTGATGCCCATGTTTACCAACAACTTCAGGCATACAAAAATGGACAGCAGAAATGCCAAAAGATATCTTTAAGGATAAAGTGCTATATACCCCTGAGACGCATCTGAAAGTACACTGAGTTCATGGTAAAGAAGGATTATATTCTTTCTGTCAGAAGTAGACCAAGGTATCATATAGGGCTGATCAAATTCAATACCCAACATCCAAGAATTTTGATTCTCAAAGTTGGAAGAGTAAACAAATTTCAAAAGCACTAGCTTAGAACAAGTGATTTTAACCTTTTTAAAATGAATCAGGCAAACTCTAATTTTGATACTTTAATTAATTAATCTACTTTTATCTTTCCATTCATGCCCTCTGTGCATACACAATCCATGAATTTAACCTCTATTCATTTACTGATTCACATGCTATGATACTACATAATGTGGTCATTGATACTTGTCATGTATGGGAGTTTTATTACTGCTTGACTACATATGGGGCTAAGCACACAAATTACTGGTCAATCAAACCTCTTCTAGAAAAAACAAATCCAGTATGTTTAATTATCAGTGTTTAAATACCCTTGTGTTTACTCAACCCAGACTGAGTGGATCACCCTTTGGTTTCAATCTACTAAGTTAATCCAAGGAAATTACTGCAGGGCACTTGTCCATTTCCTTTATACATTGATCAAAGGACAGTAATGAGTCTTGGATTTATTTTATTCATTATAAAAAGGATCCATTTCAATGTGTGATACAGCATTGGAAGTGGATTGATTGTTTAATTGAGGAACAGTCCTTTACATTCAACCAGCAAAATGTATATAATGATCACTTTAGCACAACTATTTGTCAAATGAGGTGATCTTGAGCATTTTTGGATAAAATGAGTTTATTATATTAGTCACAAGGAAGGTCATAGAAAAAATTCAGAGTAAAAAAAATCATTTAAAAGTTGAGGGATAAAATGAAGGGCTGCTACTGATTCTTATTTTCCAAAGATACAAGACTCTTTCACCAAAAAATATTAAATATGACAACTAAAATTTTCAGCCACATTAAGTTAATGCCTTGAATTCTTTAGTTATGATGGAAAGATCTTTTGCAGTTATTGCAAACAACATCCCAAACTGGCATGGTTATGATATTCAACCAATGCATTTATCAATGGAACTAACAGATTCAGGGATTTTATCAAGCACATCTCATTACAGTTGTGGGCCTCATAAAGATTGTGAAACACTGTGTATGCAGAAATATAAAGCATGCATGTGCAGAAAAGCCATTTTAAAATTAAATGAGAATGAAATAAAAACTAAAATAAAATTAGAGCTTTCTTAAAGAGTCTTTGCTCTAGCCCAATATGGAAAACCATTTTCTGATGTGGAAATAGTGTTCTTTCCAGAAGAATGGCATTAAGCGTGATGCTATTTATAACAGACTCAGGGCAAGAGACTGTACCAACTACTGATAAAGACTTCAGAAGAAGAAGTTAGGGCAAGTCTGAATTGCAGTAAATTCATTTCCTTTCTTGCTGATGGAAATTCTATTCCATTCTTGCTGATGGAAATACAGATGCTACTGTATCAGAACAAGAAACAGTGTACACAGATATCTTCACACTAATAACAAAAATAAGCTCTCTGAAGAAACAAATCTCTTGTATATTGTTTTTTCTCTTTGGGTTAAAACATATACATTTCATCAAATCAGGCAAGAGATGGAAATTTTGTGAGAAGTGAAACTAAGTGAGACAACTGAATTTTCTGAAATCACTTGTCCTGGACTAGTCAGTGAAAAACAAAATTTATCAGTGCTGATATTGTCTTATATTTTAAACTTTCGAGTACTAATGGGGGAAGGGAATAATCCCCTTGGACTGGGGAATAGAACCAGGAAAAGATATAACAAAATAACAAAAAGGAAATAAAAGCTATTAATGCATGTGTCACCTCTACACTTCCAAGACAATATTATCTTTAAATGATAACATCCAAGACTGTTAATACTTTTGACTTTAATAATAATAGTGACTACCTGAACAATTCCATACAAGATGGAAAGTGCCTGGGCTGGGACATGTCCTTTCCATAATGCTTTCCAGCCTTCCTCCTTAATTATCTGCTGAACAGCCTGGGGAATCCCAGTGTACTTGGAATTTGTGGCTGTTCTAGAAACAGGCTCAACTTGAAGCTGAAAACAAGAAAAAGGCTCACTTTGAAGTGTAAATAAGAAATATGTTCAATTTGAAGCTGTAGACAAAAAACAGGCATAGAAAAGATACATGACTTCTTAACATTTATAAAGTTTCTGCCCATGAATGAATGTTGGTATCATAAATTCATGGACCATAATAAGTAAATGTATCATAAATTCATGGACCATAATAAGTAATGGTATCATAAATTCATGGACCATAATTGAATTCAGGTATCATAAATTCATGGACAATAATAAGTAATGATATAAGTTTATGAACCACAAAAAACTAGAGGCAACATATATTCCTGGACCATAATAAAATGGCATCATAAATTCATGTACCATAATAAAAAAAAATACAGTTGTTATAAATTCATGGACCATTATAAAAGGTACAATGCACACAAACTTTATGAATAGTCTCCATTTTTTACATTAACTGAGAAAAACTACATTAAGGATGGTACCATTGAAAATAATTATACATGTTCTTTAATAACCCAATGATTCATTTAAAATAAATTTTTTCCCTTCTTGAGAGGACCCACTCAGACAGGCTATCCACGGAACAGATGCCATTTTGCCAACACCAGTGTTCATAGCAGTATCTTTTGACAAAATTCAAGCCTTTTCCAAGCATGTTACCTTGGTATTTTTATGACTTTTGGGGGTTAAAATTTTGAGCAGCAATGGAATTAAGCAAGAGTTTTACTGCTTTCCATACATCAGAAAATCTGGGTTTTAATCCCAGCCTGTCGATAAATGTGTTCCACTATGTAATAGCCTGACCACAATCTCAGACATCCAAAATGGCCACCAAGGTGACCATCCAATATGGCCACCATGGTGATCATCTTAAAATCTTGTTATAGTTACTGTATATACTTTTGTATAAGCCTGTTCATAAGCCGACCCATAAATCCAGCCATATTTGAAAATCTTGTTATTGATATTCCACCTGATTGGAGAGTAATATTCACAAGGGGCTGCTGTACAGGATACCCTGGATGTTCAGGTTGGGCATGGGATCTCAATTTTGGCAAACGGAAACTCAAAAAAGTCTCATCTGAGTTCACAATATCTTTCTTTTGCATTAGTTTTCATTTTCAAGGGTTTCCTGAAAGAATTCCTGGATTAAATTAAACTTTTAAGCCTTTTTCAAGGTTTTCCAGGATTCCAGTTCTACTCCACAGAAGTATCTAACAGATGGTCCAAGCAGATCATAATTCAATTAGCTGAGAAAGATTTTAGTAGCAAAAACAATTATGCAAAGAAGTGGAATATCACATTCTACAATTCCAAAACTTCTTGCAAGGTTCCAAAAAGGGGGTCCAAAGAAAATGAAAAATAAGCAGGGTTATTATATACTGTTGTTTCTTATTCACTGCAATTCTTGATAATCATAAGCAATCTTTGCAGAACCTAACCATAGCTATTAATGATTTTATCAGTGTTCATGTTTCTAAAAGCACTGAGGTTTAGGGTTTAAAAGTTGCATTGCAGGTAGAAAACTAAAGGTGATGCTCGATTTACATCATTGATGAGGTTATGGTGTACATCAAAAATTGGCATAAATTGAAAGTAATTTTCCAATAGGATACTTGTAAATTTAGGATGTTCTTAGGCAAATTATACCTCAAAGTTTTCAAGTAATAATAATTTATGCATAATTTTGAAGGAAAAAAAAAAGAANAAAAAAAAAAAAAAAATAAATATATATATATATATATATATATATATATA
>QKMX01359246.1:33780-52372 GCA_003401595.1 Venustaconcha ellipsiformis | reverse complement strand
CCAATCCTGGCCAGCCAAACCCATTTATACTCTATTTTATGTTCACATATTTCAAGGTTTTATGTTCACCTATTTCCAGACTTGTTCCCATTTTCCATACATTTAGTAGTGTCTTATAGACACCAGTCACACTTAGCAGAGAAAGAAGAAATTTCAATACCCCTCCCAGCATGCCGCAACCTCCTAATGTTAAGGAGATGCAGCAACCACTTAGCAGCATGTCACTGCCTCCCATGGAGGATGAAATGCACCACTCAACTCCTAGTGCATTGCTACCACCCATTGTGGAGGATGTGCACTAC
This sequence comes from Venustaconcha ellipsiformis, assembly GCA_003401595.1. Classification (NCBI taxonomy): domain Eukaryota; kingdom Metazoa; phylum Mollusca; class Bivalvia; order Unionida; family Unionidae; genus Venustaconcha; species Venustaconcha ellipsiformis. The sequence goes on along the minus strand of QKMX01359246.1, from coordinate 52,070 downwards.
TCGTCTTATGGTATGTGGCTGCCTCTCATTGCAGAGGAAATACACTGTCTGCATCAGGTTGAAAACAATTTTAGCATAATGGTGCAGGGAGTTGCACAGCACAACATGTTATAATTGATGTTTAAAATTCCCTCTTCCTTTGCTTCTAAAAGTATGGGGACAAGAACAAACCAAAATAAACATAGTTTTACTGGCATTTAAATGGTTGGAATGATTTGCAATGCTTTTGGTAAATTACTTGGAGGAGATGAACTATTCTTCTCATTGTGTGTTGCTACCTCCCATCAAGGAGATGCAACACCACCATATTGTCAGAGGTAGTGCATTGCACCCTCCCACTGGGAGGGATCAGCACCATCCTTCCTTAATGATGCATCAGTTGATGATCTGGTATCCTCTATCATCACACTACAACCTCATGGTATGGGGATAGGGTTCAGACAGAGTTCCCCCTAACTATCACCTCATTATAAGTATTAGGAATCTAACCAGTGGGTTCAGACTAAGCTAGTGCATTGGATCAGTAATCCCCCATCTCTATTATCCCAATGAATCACTATAGGATGTGGGGCCTCCAACCTCAGGAGCCTTGGTTACATATGTTTAGGCTTTTGGATCTTGCTCTCATAACAGATGCGATAGTGCAGCTTGTGTCTATCCATCCCTCATAACAATTCAGAAGGCTAGAGATGTCACTTTTTTCAGGACTGACAGTTGTTCTCATCACACTCTGGCTCTTGCCACTCCTTTAGCCACTACTCAAAATGTTGAAGTACAGGACTTGGCATAGAGTATTCCTTTGCCCTCCTCACATCCTAGGGACTTGGTGATGCCCATACACTCTCCAGGTCAAGTATGTCCTCAATGGTGCAATTTCCATTTTGGTAGACTGATGAGTTCAACATATAGGAAGCACAAGTGATGCCTGCTCTTACACTTACTTCTTCATTCTTCATTGAGTAAATTTCTGAGAGGTTTCTGACAGGCCAAAATATTGATCAACTGTCAAGGGTAGGCCTTTCTCTCCTCAATGTTGTGACCTTTGGTCTCTTCTGCCAGCTATCAGGTATTTCTCCAAATTGACCCACAAAACCTCCCAATCTTTATGCAGCAAAAGATGGGTATTTCAAGTGGAACCTGGGCAAGTCTTTCTTTGCAAGACATTGGAACCATGGAACAAAAAGTCAGACTGTTTGTTACCATGTCTTCACAGGCTGGCCTCTTCTTAGCTGCTTATTACAGTATGCTGAGAAGCTTCCATGAATCCAGCCACCCTTCAACATGAACTGGAAGCCGTGGCCAAGACCTTTCAGAATGCACTTTGTTTTCATGTCCTTTTTGGCAGAACTTCTTTACATCCACCATAACATTGGTTTGTACTCCTCAAAGGTACTCTATCATAGTAAAGACCTACTTAGGGCTGCTTGACCTCTCCTCCGAGTCTGTTGGAGGCCTCCTTTCAACTGTGGCATCTCAAAACATGTTGGATCATCAACATAGATCCTTCACATTCACTCCTGGCTCAATGCAATCAGCCAAGAAGCATGTCAGTGTGAATTACCATCAAGGGCCTTCTGCCAGGTTCTACAAGCAGACGCAGTTCCAGTCCATTATGCAACCTCAACATGGACCTCCTCCTCATCCATCTGGCTCTCAAAACCAAAAAAAGACATGCCTGACAAACCTGGAAAGGAAGGAAACAATATTAACAGCCCCCTTCCTTTTCAGTAGGAAGGAGTGTGGTACATCCCTAGGATTTGATCCCTCTCCTGCCAAACATCCCACTCCCAGGCATTTTGTTGGTGCTTGACTAGGCCTCTTTTCAAAAGCCTGGTCAAGCATTCCAGACATTGGTTGGGTCCTTTCAATAGTGTATGAGAGGAACTGACTACAGTTTCATGGGATTACCTCCTCTTTCCAGGACCACCATCTTTCTTCACCAATCCAATTTGGTGGAACTGAGGGAGGAGGTGCACACTCATTGACAGAAAGGGGCAGTCAAGAGGGTTCTAAATGATCAGTCACCTGCATCTTATTCCTATATTTTCCTAGTCACCTACAAAATTGGATTCTCCATTGACCTACATAATGCCTATTAAGACATCCCCATTTTGCCTAGTAATTTTTCAGTTCACAGTCCTACCATTCAGAATTTTTTCAACTCTTTTATGGGAATCTTGTGAAGTATTTTGATTTGCAATGATCCTGTCTCATGATCTCTTATGCCTGGTTGGAATCTTTTTTGTGTTTTATGTTCATTAACTAAAACTCCCTATGAACGTTTGAATAAGGCTTCCTTTCAGGACCTTATTCTTCAGACTGTTTCTGCTTGCCCTTGCTTCAGCACGAAGGACAAAATAAGACTCATGCCTTATCTATTGACACTGGATTTCTCTTGTTAATTGGAATTATGTAATGGTTTCCCTCTTTTGTCAGCTGAGATTTTTATCCAGAAATCATTTGCATTCATAGAAATCTCAGACAGATCTATGCTGCAGATGATGCAGATAGACATTGTCTTGCGAGGGCACTCTGTTCTATTTTTTGACATCCATATGAAAAAGTAAGGGTAGGAAGCATCTTTTCCTCACCTCTAAAATGCTCCATACACATTTCAGCTGCCACTTTTTCATGAAGGATTGTCACCACCATCACAAGATCATACAAGTCTCCGACTGATTGAGCCCTTTCTTTTCTGAAACTGAAGCCCATGATTTTTGAGCTGTTGCTACCTCTTGATGCCTACCTTTATTACTTGGAGGGCATCATGAAGGCAGTATTTTGGCATTCCAATACTACCAGTTAGTTCATTTTGTGGCTTCCATTAGGTACATATTAGTCTCCCTAACCATGCTAGTCCAGTTTGTGGCATCCTTTGCTTTGTGTTGAGATATTATCTCCAGATTGACATTATATTCAACATATGTCAAACACAACATTACCAGTTCTAACCCAATTACTGAAGAAATTTTTTTTTTATTAGCTGAGAACAGATATGAGATTGAGTAGGAAAAATACAAAAATGAAAGTCAGTCTTGTGATGCAAGGTCAATATCATTGACAAATATCTTGGCACACAACAAAACTTTGACTATGTATGACTTAATTGACCTCTGAGCTTTTTTGTATTTCATTTGGCATGCTAGGGGGTCTTTTGGGGTTGCATTGGATTGTTGTAACTCAGATGTGGACTGCACACATAAAAATAAGCTTATTGTGAAAGAACTTCATACATTTTTGTAACAGCTTACAAGCAGTCATGTACCAGCAAATTCTAATAGTTAATTCAAAAAGCACAACTTGAACTTTTATATGGAAAAATTACAGAGGTATATAATTGAGAAAAATTCACAGATCTATGTTCATAATATTTTGAAATAATTGATAGAGATCTAAAATAATTGTCATCATTTTATCTGGTGACCTGAATATTAAAAATGTGGCAGATTAGAGCTTACATCACTCTTTCGTCTGCATGCATTATACAGATTTATCAAAGAGGCTTAAAAGATATTATATATGTTTTTGGACACATATCAGAACATAGTGATAAATTAACTTGCAAATGATCTTAAAACAGCAAAGATGATGGCTTGGTCAAGCTCATGAGCAGAAAAGGATAAAAACATTATTTGGTATTTTGCAAGGAAAAAATGGGACCACTAACATTGCCTAAATCACCTAAAACATCTGAATAGAGTGAATTCTCTAATGATAAGATTGAATATTGAAGCAGTAATAAAGAAAGATCCCCAAGGTATTTACTTATATATAACAATAGCATCTACATTCACTAATCAACAGTATTTATTTTACAAAATGATATATGGTTATTCAAAATTGATGATTTAAAAATAGAGCAGTGAATGTGCTTGAGGAAATCACAGGAGCTATTATCAGACACAAGAAAAGAATAACTATAATTCCTTGTTTCTTGTTTCTGTTGGTCAATTTCATGGGTTTTTGAATAAAATAACACTGAAGATTTATAACAAGATAAAATGGAGGCAACTAGATAAATCTGTTTATGCCCAGTTAGATAAACTTTACATATATAAAAAGTTAATTCGCATTGGGTGCAATAACTGTAAAGTTATGCGCAAAGGAAAATATGAACTATGCAGCAGAACATGCCATTATGAATACTGTAAATCACATTTGCTTACATATTTTGTTAGCACAGGTGCTTGAAAATGTGGTATTGGAATCAGATAATGTTAATCTGTTCATGTACATTATTCTCATCAGAGTTTCACTGAATCTGTGATGCACAAATACCTGAAACAAACATAGAAATAAATAATAGGTGGGATTGAAGCAATTGCAGTTTCTAATCTTGGCAGAGTGGAAAAATTAAGTTATTGATGGACTTTTCAGTTAGATAAATATTTTCCTTAGATTAGCATGCCAACTGTATATCAGTTAAAGCAGATTGTGCAACATCATGGAGTACAGATACTAAGCTGTATGTAAATAATCTGACATGCTTGAATTATTGAGACCCATAGTTGGACTGGATGAGCTTGCAGTCCTAGATAATCCACCACCAGATTCAAATACAACAAATTGGTGATAATACAATAGCAATTGCTAATACAACAATGGATGCTAATACAATAATAGTTGCTAATGCAACAATGGATGCTATTACAATAACAGTTGTTAATACAACTGAAACAATTTACATGTGTGTATTATTAATTACAAATACCAAGAGGTGCAAGAAAAGCTAACATACTTGCATTGTTAGAGGTGATTGAGGATGAACAAAATTGTCATTGGGGTGAACAAAACCTTTGTCATATTGCATCTGCAAATATTACCAAAGCTGCTGCATATGTGCGTGAACAGGAACATCATCACCATACTACATGTGCCACTGCTGCAGAAATCAGCAATTAAAAGTATATTAATTTAAGTTCACAAGCATCGTGTCAAATTAGAAAATTATGTGACAATTATCCTACACATATACAAACCAGGCAAAGATGCTCAGCAACTGTTATCACATATGTTTCCTGGAATTATATCAGAATTATAGCACTCTGGTACCTCAGGAATTGAGGCAGATATTGGCCTGGATACAACAATTGTACAAGTGTGAACAATTTGACATCCAAACTGAACTGAAGAGCATTCTCTTTAGCAGATCTGTACCATGAAGTTCCAACAATGTTTGTACAGCTCCACTGTAAATTATTATCCAAATAATGCTGTCATTCTCTTGCCAGGTCCCAATCAAAGCCTCACACAAAGCACTGCCAGAAACAGTTCAGATGCTGTAAACTTGACTTTGGAAAGAAACTTTACTTACCAGTTATTTTGCTGGTGAAATCTTCCATGATAGAAAATTTGACAATTACACAGTAACTGTAAATCACATATATGGCTCTGCTGGCCCCATGTGTCAAAGAATTTGTGTGATTAACAGTGATTATAGAAAAATGAGTTAACAGATGCTAAGTTCAAAAAACTGATATTCTTGTTTAAAAAAATTAAAATTGGTATATGATTAAAATGAAATTCATATCAGAAAGGTTGAAATGTTAATTTATAAGTTATATTTTGGGATTTTGTTTATTTAGAGATAGAGATATAGAGAAAGAGAAAGAGAGGGGGGGAGAGAGACTTTTGTTACTTATTCATAGTTTCAATTTGTTTGAATTTGCATTAACAAGTTGACATACACAAGTTATCTAAGAGACATCAGACCCACACTCGTGATCCTTGTGTTATACATGCTCTTCCATGAATTATTGTTTTTTTTCTGTAAAACACACAATTAAACAATGAAATCATTTCATTGCAGCAATCCAGGGGAGAGAACTCCTTATGGCTTCTGGACTAAACCCAGAAATACTGGTGTCGGTGTGGGATAAATCTGATGTTAACCGAGATGGACGTCTTGACATAGAGGAGTGGACAGTTGCTTGTCACCTAGTTACATTGGTTAAACAAGGTAATCATGGACATTAGTGGAAAAGTTAAGAAAAAGCAAGGGCTCCCACCTACCCCCATTCCACAGATCTAATTATTATACTTAAAGTTGGTCTTCAATACCCATGACTTACTTCATATAGTGCCATCTAATATAAACTTACAGTCCTGTAGCAGAGGTATCTTTGCTGACTTGGTAAATAATTCCCAAAGCTAGCCAGTTAAGTGATAGATGTCACACTAGGTCTTTGTTTGTCTAATGGTGCTGTAACATACACAATCTGATAAGGACAAGCTGGCTGGTGTGTGGTCTTTAGGGAATGATATTGTTCTAAGCTTAAGACGTAAAGTTATTGACCTTGTGTTGTTGGAAAGACTGTAGCATGTTACTTTCAGAATAAGTTAAAGGAAACTAGAAAAATCTGAGAAAATCTAGGCATGTGGTCAGTGTAAGAGAGTCCATGGTAAGATCTAGACAGGATTGCATGCTACAGTCCATACATTTTTTGTTGTGCTTGCTACATTTAAGTAGCATGGCCCCATAATGCCTGTGATTTGCTCCATATTGTTCCTGCTAGCATGGCTTCATAATGTGCATGACCTCTTATATTGTGTGATCTACATATAGCATTGACTCATAATACCCTTGATTTTCTCCATGCTGTGCCAGCTATCATGACCCCATAATGTGCATGATGTCATATGCTGTGCTAACTACATATAGCATTGTGTCATAATACCCTTGATTTGCTCCATGCTGTCCTAGATAACATGACCCCATAATGTGCATGACATGTTATGCTGTGTATTAGCTACATATAGCATTGTGTCATAATACCCTTGATTTGCTCCATGCTGTCCTAGATAACATGACCCCATAATGTGCATAGACCCATAATACCTATGACTTTACACTGCACTATCAAGATGTAGTGTAAACCGACAACACTCATTACCTGCTCCATGCCGTGCTAGCTACATATAGCACAAAACCTCAATGCCCATAACCTGTTTCATGCTGAAAAATGTCTCTTGTATTCAAAAGAAATCAGTATTAAAGCCCACATGAAATGGAATATCTGTCAAATTCAGCCTCTTAGTTGTTGCATAGGATGACCATGCAAACATGTGAAATTTGGGCAGGTCCGGAAAGGTCAAATGCAACTATTTCCATTATGCAACATAACCTATGCTGATGTTTTTATTTTATATAAATATGTTGCATCCAAGTTAGTACCTAACAGAAGTAAGATAGTTCTGATGGATATGAAGTTATTACTAATGTGCTGAATTTATTAAAAAAATGTTTAAAAAAAACCAAAATAAAAACAACTTAGTGTAGTGATGCCTTTTTACTGAATTGCTTTCTTTGGGTTCATTATTTCTTTGATTTTGGTGACTCTTCACAAACTATCTTCACCTCTCATTTGCTTCATATCATTGCTGTGTTGAAAATTAAAATATCAAATATTCCCATATTTAGATTTATCTTTTAAGTCAGTGCTGCATTTTGAATTTTTTGAGTTATCTCCCATTAACCAGAACAGAACTTTGTGGATGTCCTTGGACTTGGAATAAGGTAGCAACCTATTGATTTTTTGGCCCTGAGATCAAAGTCACTGTTACAATGGAAAAAGTTGTGTCTATAAAAAAGAAGCATATTGATTAGGGGGTCAAAAGGTTAAAGGTCTCAGAACCTTATGACTGAACAAAGAAAAAAGTTTTTTTTTGCATAATAATTTTAGTCCTAGACCAAGTACAGTAAACTGGACCAAAGTTTGTGGAGGGCTTGTACTTAAGGAATAGGCATTTGGGGGGTGGGGGTGGGCCCAAAAGTCAAAAGCATTGTGATTTGATGAAAAAATGGGGGGGGGGGTTGTACAGTAAATTTTGTTTAAATTCTTTGACCAAACTTTGTGGATTTTTTTGCACTTGCAATAATAAAGAAACCAATTTATTTGGGGATAAAAGTTTATGGTTATGATAAGTTTAATTAGAAAACAATGCCTAATGTCAGTAGCAACTTGCCAGTCATTTAGCTTTACCTTGCTGCATGGAAAGACTTCCTCCTCCTAGATGCACCAACTCCCTGTTCCAGAGATTCATTAGAACTCGTGCATCAACTGAGTTTGATCTATAAGCCCATACTTGATAAAGTATCTTAATTCTTTTCCGCGCATGACTGTTGAGTCAATACATAGAAGAAAATACATTGTGAAGAGGAAATGTCTACAAGTGCAGTGGTTTCATACTAATAATCAGGGGTTGTCATTACTAGTTCTTAATAGTGAACTTTTAAACTTCTTGTCCATATTTATAACCTTTTTAAAATTGGCAAAATTAACATTGATAATTTTCATTTGTGCATTGTTCACATGACAAGCCACCCACCCTTTCTCCTCTTAGTGTAAAGGCATGGGACATTGTGCTAGTATTCACTACTTTTTGGTTCTCAAAACTTAACCAATTACAAAAATTTTATGATATGGAGGCCTTTATATTTTGTGATTATTGTTTATTAATTCAGTAATGTGGACAAGACACAGACTCTCATCACAGTTGTTTATTAATAGATTATAAGCCACTTAAGTGTTTTAGTAGTGTTTTTATACATTGCACAACAATGTTTTTCTGTAGTCTGTAAATTGTAGATGAAATAAACTGAATGAACTCTGACATTCTTACTTACAGTACAAATAAACAGTATTAAAGAGATAAAATGAGGCTGATGCTTCCTTGTTATATAATTATTTCTTTTATTTCCAGAGTAAATTTCTTGCTTCATAACTTTATTTTTTCTGATGTCAAAACATTTGCTAAGCGTGAGCATAGGAAGCGGCCATGGGACACTCACTAACTTGTTGATTGAGTACAAAATGTACATGGATGGACGGATGTCCTATGTGTTGTTTATGGTCAGATGACACTTGGGACCTTGCTGAAAGTTGTCACACATATCTGAAGAAGAAAGAAGCAATTAAATTTCACATTGATAGAAATACTGGTGCTACCTGTGAGGCAGTTATAGTTAATTCTAGAGAGATTCCCTGAACAAAGAAGTGGGGAGCAGCACCTTCCCCAAAAAAGCTGAATTGACTGTATCTCCCCTAATAAAACAAGGAGAAGATAGCATGAAGCAGGAGAGAAATAGTGTTACTATATGTGTGATAGTGACAGATATTTTAATAGCAGTAATTCTTATTTGTAGCTAACCTAACCATGCAGGACTAATATATCTTACTACACATAGTACATTAGTGCTACTCATTACAAAAAGCTACCACTGGCTGCCACAGTCAAAAAAGATGTTTGTAGCAAAGACTTTACATCTTCCTGATATATTGTTAGAAACCTATCTCACTAAACTTGTTATTCAGACTGAACCTGATTAGATTGGCTCCAACCCATTGTTATTAAATTTAATGCCTGCAATTGTCATGTGTATTTGCATTTGCATAATAGACTCTCATGATGTAATTTGAGTAATTTTCCCTTTTTATTACCTACCATACTTCTGTCACAGAATACATTCTAAATATCTCATGGGATTCCTGTGGGTACAAATTAAATAAAATTGGAAAATTAAACGATATTTACTAAGTTGAAGTTTTATGATAATTTCATTGAACCTGTAGTACACTCAGGGATTACATGACTACCAACCCTCCCAGGGTCTCATCTTATATACTTTGACCTCTCTAAAGACTGACAAGTCATGTGACCTATGCATCATCTCGTTTGATCCCTAAGGGTACTACAGGTTTAATGAAATTGTCATCAAACTTCAACTTGGCAAGTATTGTTTAAATTTCCATTATGTGTTAAAAGAGCCCTGAAAACCAACAAATCAGGCATACAGCTTTGTCTTACACTAGAGCTTGAATGACCCATTTGAAAATAAAGCCCTCATTAACTCTTTGTAGGTGGAGGGCTAACCACTTGGATATGAAATCAATACAGAAAGCTTCCAGATTATATTGGATTCATTGATCAATGATAAATTTACAAAATATATCTTTGCTAACAAGTTTACAATATAGAGGACTAATATCATTGACAGGGCTTGGTACCTGAAATCTCCTAAATATTACCATAGTGCATGCAGCAGCACATATTCTTTTTGAAGAAAACTATCAAGCAAAGTGGAAATCTCATTATGGCTGGTATTAAACATAAAGGCATTGTGTTCTTTTTTTCCAATCAGTTGTTCCTAGATTTTGTATTTTATTTCCACTCATTCCCCTGGAGCCTCATTTTTTTCCAGATTCAAAGTAACTTTGGAATGATTTGAAAAAATCAAGGGTCAAATTACCAGAAAATATTAAAAGATAAAGTTGATACTGCTAATGGTTTAGATTATTAGGCTGATGGTGTAGAAATTGAGTTTTATTAATGATAGTTGAGCTATTTTAACTAGCACATAAAATGATTTGGTTTGGTATTTTATGGAATAGCAACACAAGTTGTTTAATGCAGTGACAATTAGAGTCAAGTACCTTATCCACATATACTCATTGGTGGCCCACCCTGGCTGACTTAATTGTTGAATTTAAACCTAAACCCTTTCATTTATGAGTCTGATATTGTAACCACTGAGCTACTATGGTTCCGTACAGAAATTGGTAATGATAATTGTCATGGAACTATAAATACCAGGTTATAAATGCAAGTTTCCTGGTCTTGTTTCATTTAATTGAAGTTTAAAGATCAGATGAAAAGAAAATATTCAGTGAGTAATTTTCCTAGCATTTTCTGGAACATAATATGAAACTTAAACAGTAAATTTTACTCCTGGTTGATTTCTCATAATTTATCAATAGGATTACTGGAGATTTAGTGTCAAAAATTGCCAAGCGTATCACCTCCCTTGACTTGGGCTCATTTACTGTTAGGTGCAGTGTCATTCCAGAATCAGTCAAGCACCCATAATAGTGGATGTGTATTAATTGAACAATCATTGCAAGTAGAATTGAGGGTTTTTTCTGTACAGCAGTAAAATGAGGCAGTTTTTAACTTCTAAAGGAAGAAAGGTGCAGAAAATATTGATATACATGTACCTATATAACTGTGTTCAGTGGGAAATCATCACTACTGCTCATTCTGTATTTTCACTTGTAAAGTGATCAAATTATCACAAATCATTACAAATGTTGTAACCGGATATAAGCAGTGAATGGGGAAATGAGAGTGGGCAAATTAGAAGAATCTAGAAAAAGAAGTCATCTCTTTCATATGGTAAATAAATTAGACATATCAACAATTTAAACTTTGCTATGTTGATAAATGAAGGATATATCAAGCAGAACATGTGGAATGATTATGTTAAGAGGTAAGGGTTGAGATATAAAGGTTTCCCCATTCACTATCACAAAGAAAGGCTGTTTTCAAAGACCAGAGACACAGATTTGATGTACACTGTATTTAAATTACAATCTCTATGAAGGCACAATTGTGATCTGCATTGCATGCACAGTATTTTTGTCATTCTCCTCAATATTTAAGTTTCTTTTTTTCTATCAATTGCCACATTGACCTTATTTATAACATAAATAGTTTCATTTTAGACTTTAATTATAGCATAAATCATTTCATTTTCTTAAATTTCCATCACACCAATATACATTTCATATTCTATTGCAGATTCCTTACACTATAATATATGTTAGCAGGCTCTTTGATTTAGTTATACAGAACATCTCCATACATATAATGGGCAGGTAGTATCTTCTATGTTGATTACAATGTATACTTACTTATAAGTCAAATCCATTATGTGCCAGTAAATCTGGGTTTATGCTGTTTGTTACGAGTAATCAGTTGAACAAATGACATTGATATCCAATACATTATGAGATGGCAGATCATGGTATTTGCAGTAGGAGTTGACTTATAAGTGAGTGTATTTTGGTAGGCTTTTAAATGTAATAATTCGGAAGCTTGACTATTTTATTGAATCTTATAAGGATTGTAATTATAAGGATTTAGGAATGGAAGATTAGAAAACATGTTGAAACAGAATTTGACCAAAAATTTTAGCATCAGCAACATAAAGTTTATGCAAATAACTGAATGGTTCCACAGAGAAACTGCTGAAATATCATTGTTATATGCTGTCCATGAGACCGAGCATGTTATGCTATAGTGTGTCTGTCTCTCTGTTCCCCATTTCCCTTTTATAGCGGAATATTATGCACAGGGCAGGCTGGTAATGTGCTGTTCATGGTACTATTTTTTTTTATTAGACATGCAGAGCACGTCATCACATGGTCTTTTTGTCTGTCTTCTATTGTCCGTCGTCCATGTGTCTATTAGCACAAATTTATTGTTGCTATTCCTTCTATACTACTTGGAAGATTGGTATAAAACTTTACACACACAAACACAGACACACACACACACAGGCACAAACACACACACACACACACACACATTCATTTCATACTCTTTTTGTTTCTAAATACAAATGGTACTCCTTAGAAATCCAGTTTGAAAATGTCAGTGGCCATCTTAAAAGTCTGGTTACTGTTGCGTTTTCTGATCAGATGGTCGTATTGATATGGGATTTTAACTGAATACTTCTTACATTTGTCCTATTGGAAATTGGGTTGATCAGATGGCAAGTATGGCTTGTACAGTGGCCATCTTGAAAATGTTGCTATTGCTAATATCCCTGAATGGAAATCATAATGACATAGGGTTTTTATAAAGTCTAGTTGGTCCAAATTAAGCTAGTGCTGATCTGATGGGCAATATGGCAGCAAGAGAACCATCATGAAAATCTTGTTATTGCTACTCTGCCGGAATGGATGGTCATATTAACATTGTGTTTTTTGCTAAAAGACTTCTTATATAGTTGGTGAGTTTATTGGGTGGTCTTGTGTCTGTCATCTGTCAGTCATCCATCTGGCCATTAGCACAAGTTTGTTATCACCTCTCCTAAGCAACCTGGAGGATTGCCATGAAACTTTACTAAAACATTCATGTTCTAGTTGGTCCTAAATGAAAATGGTACCACTCAGTGATTCGGTATGGCTACTACAATGAATCTATTGTAAATCTTGTTATAACTACTTTTCCTGATGAGGAAATTTCCCCATAAGACTTCTTATGATTTCAAGATAGTCATAAATGAAAATGGTGTTGATTTGATGTCCAGTACTGCCACCTTAGTGACCATCTTGAAAATCATACATTACTTCTTAATCTCCTGAATGGATGGTTGTTTTAATATTGGGATATTACTGATATACTTCCTTTATTGTTTGAATGGTTTTAAATTAAAATGGTGCAACTAACACATTCAATATGGCCACCACATTCGGCCATCTGTGGGTTGGTGGTTCTTTGCATGGTCATCCCACATTCTTTCTTCACTAAGCATACTAGTCATCATTTATCTTAAAACATATCAAACCAGACCAATCAAAATAGAAATAATGCCAGTCTAATAACCAGCATTTTTACCATGGCATACATCTTGAAAAACATGTTATTGTTACCCTTCCACAGTGGAAAGTCACATAAACATGAGATTTTTGCCAGCAGGTTTTTTATATTTTTTTTGTGGCCCTAAATGAAATTGGTGCTTTTATGACATCAAATATATCCACCACATCAGCTAATTTAAAATTCTTGTTATCACCAAAGAATATCAGATATTATTTCAACACTCAGCAGTTATCAGAAAGAAATGATCTTTATCTAGAGTTCCTGGAAATTCATTTTGGCACGGCCAGTTTCTTGGAGGTACTCTTTCTTTGTTGCAGATATCTGATGCACCTTACATTACATGCTGTTAGTTTCTGGAGTCAAGAATGTGTAGTTATTATGCATTAACTGGCTTCATGCTGCAAATGTTGAACAACAGATTTATTATTATAAAATGAAACCTCCTCAAACTGAAACCCATGTGATAGTGAATAGTTTTTTATTCCCAAATTTCTTCTCTTTTAACAAAATTCAGTATCTAAAAACCTCTCAAAGCAAAAATTTATTAAAACATTTAGCCTTGAAGGCTATTGGTCCTGAGAGTTTTCGCTGTATCCAAGTCTTAAAATGACAATGTATTGTGCAATATTTCTTTATGAGATTATAAAATTTTTAGTTCTATATGGGCTTTTAGCAAATTGGACTTTTAAAATTAAGTCTTGGAGGCTAAAATTTAGTAAAAAATGGTTAGTTAATATGCTTATTAGGGCCCCATTTCAAGATGCAGGATAGTAAGAACCTTCTCTATTCATATGTCAGTCTTTCCATCTGTCTGTCCATTCACACTTCTGTATGGCATAAAATAATGTGCAACCTTTACAAAATCATTGATAGGTGAATTGCCTATAATGAATGTTTTAAAGATTTAGTCTTTAAGTTGTATGTCTAATTTTGATGGAGTTCTTGCCTCTTTTCCATGAATCATAAATCTCCACTACAACAGATCGTTGTAACCAGTATAATTTTGGAACCGTTTAACATAGATGATTGTCCTGAAGCCTATATGTTCCTTTCACGGGTTTTTCTTCGTCCACTCCATTTTACAATTTTATTATGCTTGATGATTTAGAATTGTAGTAATTGACATACCAGTTATCTTGGAGTTCATCTGGGCATGTAACAAAATATTTTCATTTTGAGGTGTTTGCTTGAACCTCAATATAGCATACACATTTGAAATCCATTTGGGTATCTTTACTAAAGTATTTGTATCAGTCTGTCTTCAATATTTTTAAACTTAACGAAATGTCAAAGTATTTTGCTTTCTTGCAACATAAAAGAAAGGAAAGATAAAATATGAGCCTTTTGTCTTGTTCTAGTAAATCCACAAGAATATTTATTCCAAAAACTGTAGTATTTGCAATGAAAGAAAAAAATCAGTTATAAATGTAATGACTATGGAACAGATTTGACATACTAATGGAACTTCCAGGTAGGTATGTAAGGCAGATCACAGCTTTGCTGTTTGTGTATATTAGAGACAAAGGTTTTGTAATCTTTGTTTATGGACATGGTATTCATGGGATATCTCATTTCAGGGTACAGCCTAGATTGTCCAGTGAATCCTTTTGAGTACCTGCCCCATCAAATTTCACCAACATCATATCAGGCTAGAAAAAGAAGGTGAGTTAAGTCTCTTATTACAGTAATTGAAGAAAAAAATATTATGGTGACAATTTTGTTTTGTTCTGTTCATCCAATTTTGCATTGGTAATAAATGCAATTAATGGTTATCATTAGAATTTGCATGGTTGAAATGTTGAGACTGAAATGTTACATTAATTAAAGAAATGCAAATTACAATCAGACGTTTTTCATTAGTTTGAATACTAATTGAATAGTCAGATACATTTGAAAACCTAAGAAAAATAGTATACCCTATTCCCAGGTTTGTGACTATTTTACCAGAGATTGGAATATACTTTGTATAGTATATTTGTATAGTATATTTATGTCTCAGTGTTATGGATTATACCTTTGTTAATGCCCCACTATGACAGTGGTAGGGGCATAAGTACAATGTATAGCATATTTATGTCTCAACGTTATCCATCAAAGTCATTTCAGGCACTGTAGTGAGGTATCACTACTACATAATTACATTTCTTGTTTTTAAAAAAGCCTCTTAATATTCGTGTGAGAAACAAAAGTTGCAAAAATCAAATTAAAATCATTAAATACCCTTTACTCATTTACACATTGAGCCCACCTGCAGGCAACATAGACCCTGTTTGTCCATTGCTGGCTACTGGCAGATATGGGTCTCTGTTTTGTTTTACTCAAAACAAACTGCATGGACTCAGATCTTCCAGCACATGATGATCTGGGTCTGAGCAATTTACAGTTGGATGCGAGTTATAAGTGAGTATGTATGGTAGATGCATATAGAGCTGAGAAAACATTGATAGCAAGTTTAATTTGGCACTGTTTCACTTAGTCCTTGGCAATTTATTTTTTCCTTCTGAGGGTGTTACTGTTAAAATAATTGAAGTTTTTTGCTTTATTTATATTCAAATAAAAATTTCTAAGCTACATTTCTGCAGTCTGTGGACTCTTCTCATTTAATCATTTTAACTGTACTGCAAATTGACATTTTAGATGTGGTATGCAGGTCACACACCACTGCTTAATTGCATCTATCATAAAAGTCAGTCATCAAGAACTCTGTTTCTTTTATTTTTAATAGATAGCTTTCTTTAGTTTTTTTTTTCTTTTATATTAGCATTTGTAACCTGCTGGTAATTTGCTCATTCCTTCACTGTCCCTTGTTTTGTTGCTTCCTTTTTATGATTTAGTTTTAGTGAAACACTTATATAAGGTGTCTTTCATTGAATAAATTATTTTAGCATAGACTTAGTCCATGCTTTACCTGGTGAATTCAGAGTTTTTGTGTAAATCAATCTTCTTTCAGCATCTTTATTTCAGCAAGTACATGTTGTAAGGTGACAGGAAGCAGTAGATTTTTGTAACTTTGGACTGATGAAATATAGGATCTTGTGGAGAGTTACAAACCTCCCAATTGAGGAAGAAAATATTATCTAATGAGTTTTCCAGGTTCTGCTAATCTTAGAAGTCTCTGAGAAGACCTGAGTAATCTTTCTTTGAAGTCTGAGGGAATCCAAGAAAGAATACCTCAAAGACTCCAAGAATTAGTGGAAGGTATAAATGGGTGGAGAGTGAGTCACACCCTCCTGAATAGGTGGAACAGCACCATCCCCATTTTGTGAGGGCAGATATTACACAGGAAGTACCTTTTATTTTGTTTAGATTGTTTCCAATTATGAGCTTTGCCATTCAGCCTCCATATGTGGAGCTTTCACCAGGGTCATGGGAAAAGTGGCAGTCATATGATATCCCAAATTTTTGATGATTGGTTGATGAACAATGGCAGTCTAGAGTCCGTTAGACCAGAGCTGTCTTGCTGTGGGTCCATTGTGACCAGGCTTGGTACTCTACCAAACTTGGAGCTAAAAGTACATCTCCAGATTTTGTTGATCTGGATGAAATTTCTCAGAGACAGGGTTAGCCAGAGTTCCTCCAGACAGCAGATACTTTTTCTCTCTGCTGATGATCTTGAAAGTGCAAATGGACCTGGTTTCCCTAGGCAGGCTTCACTTTACGTCTGCTCCTGTTTCTACATTAGTGCATTGGAAATTGCACAGGGACCCTTGATTGCTCTGATTTCTCTGGGTTGGGATTTCCAAAACCATGGGAAAATCAGAACCAGTTTCTGGATGGAAACCCCATTCACCCTTTGAACACAGTTTTTAACAGAGTGTCCAGATTCAAGGTGGGGCACTCATCTAGAGCCAGAGGGTCTGATTATTCAGGGTTTATGGTATCAAAGAATCTGCACTCCAGATCAACAATTTGGTAATGATGGCAGTAGTTTTAGGCCTTCATGGGTGCATTCAGCAGATGAGGGGATGCTACATGATGGTCTTCTCTGACAACACATTGATGGTAGCTTACCTCAAGAAACTAGAGGCACACTTCTTGTCTCTGCATGGAGGTTTGGAGCCTCAATTACTGGACTGCTTCAGAAGGACAAACATTTTGGCAGACAGTCTGTCAAAAAAAGGAAATATAATTCTTCTGAACTGGTCTCTCCACCAATCCATAGCAGACTCCCAATCTTTGGGGAATGCCCTTATTGGACCTTGTCACCAAGTTGAATAACAAGTTCCCATTTTGTTTCCCCAGTGCCAGACTAAATGGTCTGGGTGGTGGACACCTTCAGCATGATGTTGGGATCATCTGTTTGCTTATACCTTCCCACCCTTCAGGATAATCACACAGGTCATTTCACAAAGTCAGGTACTCCATGGCTCAACTAATTTTAATTGCCCCTCAGTGACCCAAGCAATCATAGATCAACAATCTTCTGATCTGCTGGTGGACCATCTCAGGACCTTATCTCAGAAGAGTGACCTTCTGTCACAGCTCATCGGCTCTCATCTTCACAACAGCTGACAGATTCTCCACCTTTATGCTTGGCTCATCTTAAGCAATCAGTCTGAAAAGTCAAGTTGCAAAGTGCATCATTCAGACCAGACAGATCAACTGTATGGTATATGATGTGAAAGGGATATGATACAAAATGGAATTTTTTTTTGTGATTGATTTAGTAGCAAACAAGTCGGTCCTAGCTGCCCCTCTGAGTGCAGTGGCCAATTTTCTTCTCTTCCTTTATAAAGTGAAACAATGCTCAGTTTCTACTGCTAGGTGCTTTAAAGCAGCCCTTTCCAACATGCTTAAATGTTGTGAAAATCCCTACCATTGGGACAGATTTCCACTTGGCAGACCTGATCTGGTATTTTGAAGTACAGAGACCAGTGCCTTGCTTTCTAATGCTTAAATGGTTG
>QKMX01359244.1:1988-13424 GCA_003401595.1 Venustaconcha ellipsiformis | reverse complement strand
TGCTGCCTACATCAATATCAGAGCCTTTACTTAAGTTATTCAAGTTTTTATAGTTGTGATTCTAATCGTGACAATTCAAGTACTAAATGAAATCCACAGCCTCCATTTTGGAGAGTGGAGAATNNNACCCAGTTACTTTAAATAGCAGATTTTGACCAGATTTTAAACTGCAACCACATGATCTGACTTAATGGTCATTCATTCCAATGAATGTAGTACATAATAGGGGGTTTTAACCCAATGGTGGCGCTACAAAAACCTGCTCGAAATGGCTGATGTTTACAGCGGGCATTGAAAGGCCCTTCCATGAGAATGATGTGGGGTGTCAAAAGGCTCTTGCATGAAAATTGGGTAGAGGTGTTTAAAGAAGATGCTTCCATGAAAATGGAGTAGAGGCATCCAAAGGTGCCTGCATGAGGTAAAGGGTAAGGTAAGCATAATGAGAATCTGAAAGAAAAAAATTGCAAAGTAAGATACTTATCTGATCAGAGTATGCAGCTGAAAAGGCTAATATAAAATGATGATTGGAAACCCTGCTAATAATTTGTAAATGAAAAACATACTAAAGGGGTTCAACAATTGATACCCTATTGACACCTTTGTACATGTGTTAACTCTGGTCCATTTTCAGAATTTAAGATTATTGTCACACTGTGACTCAACACATTAACCTGGCACTTGTACCCAGTGCCCAATGAACAAATTTTGTTGACAAGTGACAAACCTTTGATCATTGTCACTTAACATGTTATCCTACCTGTGCCTGGCGAGAAGACTGCATTTTCTCTCTGTCTGGAACATGGCTGTTAATGCTGGTAATGTCAAATTCCCCCCATCAGGAAGTTTCAAGGCTCAATCCCTCACAAAAGATGATTGCTTCCTTCTTCCATGTGTCAGTGATACCATGCTTGAAAGTATGGTCAATTTATGTGCCTTGGAAAGAATCATGGAAGTCCTGTGGGAGTTAGCAACTTCCCTAAATTGGGAAGTGCTGTTGATCCCTGCAGGAATCAGGTCTTTCAATAATAGCAGGTAATACAGAGATGATGCCAGAATTCTGTCTTAAGTAAGGATCTCCCCACCCACGTCACCAAAACAAAGTTCATTATCAACCAAAGACTTAAATATATGTTTCTTTCTTCCTGCTAGTTATATTAGCATTATTTTTATTTTGTTTCTAAGCTTAATTTGTTCCTTATTTGTATATAAATAATGTTCTGTGCCAAGAAACTGTCTTCACAGTCTGCGATCTGAAGGGACATATGTATAATTAGTTTAGTCAGCTTATTTCAAGCTGGGAAACTGTTCTTTATGATTGATTTGTAGAATTTTCCTCAAATCACTGGTTTTGTCACATATATCTCTGCTCCAGGTTGCATGTCATCTAGTGACTCAGCATGTCATGTCCACATTGACATCCTAAAATTAAAATGCTGATTTACAATGTAAAATATTTTTTTTTCTTTTCCAAAATGTTTTTACAGATATTACACAACATGCATCCAGTCTTAACCATATATACTGTAACAGCTAAGATTTCTGAAACTTGGCATTAGACTGGTTTTTCTTTGGTGGTTGATCTAACTTGACAGCTGACAGCTCTGTATAATGAGAAACTCAGCTGTATCCTTTACTTTCTTCACTTAACAAGTAATCTGTTGTATTAACAAGTATAACAATGCTGTTTACTACATGGAAGGTATATATTATACAATTATTCTTGTTTTTATTCACAGACCCAGAAAGAACATTTTCTTAACTACCGGAAAATTTTCCATGGTGACACAAAGAATATCTTTGAGAAACAGAAGCGAACTACTGTGATAAAAGTCAGTCCACATCACACTACTGACAATTTAGGACCTAGTCCATTCCCAGGGGTTACCAATGCTGTTGCAGTTGCCATGGCAACAGCCATGAACCGAACTCAGCAACATCAAGGTATGTATAAAAGTATGGCCACATTCATTCTAGACATTTTGATATGGAAGTGTGGAACAAGATAATTGGTGTGAAAAATTATATAAAAATTTAAAATTCATTTAGTAATAGATAATACAATTAAGAAAGAAATTGGATCTGGTCACTTATACAGGTTATAAAAATGAGAGAGCACAGATAACCTTTAAAAAGTGTAGACTAATAACTTTTCAGCAATTTTGTTTAGGATAATTTGTAATAGGACCAGGGTCTATCAATTAGGTAACAAATTTAATGTTTAGATTAAATTGACAAGTAGTGGAAGTCAGTTATGCATATAGTCATTAAAACTGAGACCTAATTTTAGCTATTAATGACCTGGTAAGAAGACCTTGCCCATTATATAGAAGATGATATTGCCGAGTTGAAATATATTGATTTACTTCATAGTGGCCATGATTGAAGCATTATTTTAATATTAGGTGGAAGGCCTCCTGCGACGGGATTTGCTGGAGGAAGTGGAGCAGGGGGTGGATTGTTAAACTCAGTCCCAGTTACAACAACATTAGGTTGGTACACATTTACTTGTTTATGTTGCCAAATTTTTTGCTCAATATATGCATATTCATGTTCATTCATTAGTAGGTTCAGGCAAGCTAGCTTTACTTCACTTGATGGCTGGGTGTTTGCAGATAGAGAAACATGGACATATTTGGCAGTGATAACATTAGCCCCATAATTATTACAATATTGTGATCAGATCTGGATTGAGTGTTTTAGAGTCAAGTACATCATTTTGCTGTCCCTAATAGACACTTCATTCCTTGAAACCCTTGTTTCAGGTATGCCTACCAATTACTTGTATTGTTAAATATCAAAATCATCAAATGGTGTGAAAACCTAGTGGTTTATAATGAGCTAGCTGCATATATCTACATAAATGTATTACATATATAAACTATTTGGACAAGAGATGGTGCATTGTTGCGAATCACTTCAGATCTAATTTATATACAGTTTTTATTTTACTCTTTTTCTTCCCAGGATTCTCTGGTTTTGGAACAACTTCCACGCAGTCCTCTGGATTCAAAGGTATTATTTTGTTTAAATCTGATAGTATTGTGCATTATTTTTGGAAATGAAATTTGACCTAGAAAGATGCAAATTGAAAGTGATAAATTGTAAATTTGTTATTCACTATTCTCTCCAGGTTCTTATTTGTGCTGGTTGTTTTAAAAACAGCATGTAACCATTTAACAAAATCAGTGCTTTCTTTTGTTGTTTTTTTTATGTATGCACATATATATAAAATGGAGGTAGCGTCATGTTACATTTATATTATCAAAGTGTAATTTACATTTATTAATGGAGTTTATATTTTTGTGGATATAGTGGTTGATGCAACATGGAATATCGATGTATTTGCCATAGAATGATGTTAATGTCAAAATTATTCCGGAATTATCAGGAAATATTAGAGAGGGGTAAAGGAAAATGATGCCTACAAAAAAATTCACAGTATATCCATTCTGAATAAATGGGAATTATGTTTTGTACATATTTATTTCCAGGCTTTGGGACAGGAACATCTGGCCTGTTCGGTAGCAATAATAATAGTATTGGAGGTAGTGTATTTGGGCCAAAGGCCTCTCAACCTTCATCAGCTGGATTCAACTTTTCAAGTCCTACTCCAGCTACAGGAGTAGCTCTGCCTCAACAAAACCTCTCTGCCTCAACAGAACAGCCATTCCAGCTGAATAAGCCTCCGCTGGGGACAAAGAGAGGGAAAAGATAAAGATGTGCTCAATAAAGAAGGGTGGACAAATACTGAAACAAAAGTTGCACTTGTGGCTATGATGTGAATTCCGAGGATTATTTGAAGTTTGGAAATAAGTGTCTGATAATGGAAGTGCATGCAATGAGCTGTATACAGAAGGGATAATTTGTTGTCTGTTTCAGTTATTTTTTTTATTTAGTAAATATAACCCTAGGAAGCATTGATTCTATTTTTTAATATTTTCAATCGTAGTCTGATGCTCAGTATGTGGCCATAAATTCCAAGTTGGAAAAAAAAAATCAAAATAAACTTTGATAATAATAACCATTTTGATTTGTTTATTATCTGATGTATGTGACTGACATTTCAATACATTTTTTTTACTTGAC
The DNA here is from genome assembly GCA_003401595.1 of Venustaconcha ellipsiformis. NCBI lineage: Eukaryota > Metazoa > Mollusca > Bivalvia > Unionida > Unionidae > Venustaconcha > Venustaconcha ellipsiformis. The sequence continues at coordinate 9,338 of QKMX01359244.1, read as the reverse complement.
ATTTCCATACATATTTGTGCCTGACATTTTAAAAAAAATTCTTTTTTGTACAACAATATATCATTTTAGCTGTCATGATCTTTTTGAGCATATTAAAAAGTTTTTTCAAGGAGGCATGCAGAAATATGTACCATAAAATTCAGAATTGTAAAATTATTTCAGACCTCCATTTGTGTTTAGTTCATCATAGGTAACAAAAGTGTTTCACTTTCATGCTATAAAACCCTTTATTTCTGCTGTTTATGTTGGAACTGCAGGACATTTTAAAAAATAATGCCTAAAATTGTAACATGTTACTTAATTTTCTCAGCTTTTTCAGAGTGTCAGTAGATTTGGAAGGTTGTGAGATGTTTGTATGTAAAATATCATTTATGAGCACATAGTGTAATCCGAGTAATACAATTTGAATCAGGAAATCAAACTTTCAGACTAATATCATGAAAGATCTTTCTGAATTTTTGTTTTCATGTAATTTATTTTTATTTAGGTTTAAGCTCCATTGTGTATTTTGGCCATATGACTTAAAATAACACAGCAGAAACTTTGTAATTAATTCTAACTGCTAGTAACACTTAGGTTACATTATTGTAATTACAAAAAAAATTGTATTTCATCAGCTCCCACTAAAACAAAAATAATGTATGTTAGTTTTTAGAACCTTGTAAACAATGAAGTCCAAAACATTTACTTTCATTGTTGAATTGACCTTTTCATCATGTAGGTGTAAAGTTGAGGTTATTCACACATAACATCAGTGACCACTTTTTTTCAATATGTGATCACTCTGGTACATATGCTTGACTGTGCTGTCATGTACATATATAACAATTGTTTAAAAATAGCTTTAAAATATTTGGGACTTTCTTTCTTGGTGAAGTTTTAGAACCTAACAAAAAATACTGACCAAGGTGGGACATTAAACTATAACAAAAATACATTACAAAATGATGTGTTGAATATTCCACTACTAAAAATTACTTTAGTTTGCGTTTCCTAATCCTTTAATACGCAGAATTAAATATGTCTGTATATTTCTATTATTAGTGCAGTAATACATTGATTTTCTCTAAATGACAACCCTGCCCAGATGGCAAATATTTTTTATAAGACTTAAAATGTACTCAGTAACAAGATGAGATAAATGCAGTCATCTGAAAGTCAGGATCAACAAACCATTAAACCATGGAACTTGCAGTGTAAGGATTTTTTTCTTCTTGAATATATTTTATCATATTCTATGAATAGAGAAGACTTTTAATATCAGTCCCATTTTGTGCATGATGATAGAGTACCAGAGACGTCTGCTTCTAAACTTGAGGAGGGGGGGGTAAATTTGCGTTTGTGAAACGTGTATGCCCTCAGTGAAAAACTAAAAAGTCTTCCAGAATTATATTTTCTTTTTAAAAATGTGATCTAATTGCATGGAAACCTTAATTAGTCATTTATTTACATATGCATAATGGCATTCATACCAAATATAACTGATATGCCTCTAATGGTGTTTGCTTAATCATTAAACTGGATTTAAATGTTCAAAACTTTTAAAAATTGCTGTATTGTTTTGGAAATCTATTTATGTCATCTACAAATGAATGCAGATATATTTACCAATTCTGATTTGTCAACCACAAATTGTTTTGATGACCTACAAGATGGGAGACATCGAACATTTGGGTAGTCTGATTTTGGATATGAACGAGTTTGTGGACAACTTTGGTTTAGGCCTTTCAACACTTTTAACAGTAATGTTTATGTCTGTCACTTGATATTTTAAGTATAATAGTATGCGCTTCCTTCAGGACCACTCCAACCCCTGGATGGGAACATGGAGTCAAGAATTATTACAAAGACACATTTTGAAGATTTTGATTAGGGTTTTATTCCCATTAAATTTTCATAACCTCTTACTCAGTTATTAGAATACAACTCCCTTCCATCAGTACTACACCTTTCCCAGGGATCTGCCATGAATGGAGCTGTGGGGCAAAAAATTTTAATGGGGACACATTTTACTTGAAATTGGGCATGTCTTCTTTTTCCCCACCACTTATATTTTCATAACTTTTTCTCAATTCATTTCATATTGGAATACAATACCATCATATACTCCTCTTTCCCATAGAAGCTCTCCTGTTCCTATGTGGGGTCATGGGATCTAGAATTATATTTGTGGATATAATTGTGTGAACTTTTTGTTTTTTTAAAATCTTTTATTTTTCTATAATCTCATGCTAAAAGTTAAATTGACATTTAAAATATTGTTACATACTCCCCTTCTCTCAGTAATACTTTGTCCTTGGGTTTTTACCCTAGCTGTGGGCTTTGGGGTCAGTTACTGCATTGTAAACACAATTTGGTTAACAGGTTTATTTTGTTTTTTTCCTTTTTATTCACAACTTCTTACCTTAGAATATAATATCACCATACTATCCCATCTGCTCCTGTGTTCTTCCCTTAGAATTAATAATTAAATTGTGGTTACATTTTTGTTAAAGCTTATTACTTCATCTAAATTTTCATAACTTTTAACTATTGTAACTTGTCAGTCTAATAAGGTCATGTTCTTATGAGCAATTATGAAGTGTGTAAAATTTTATAGTGCAAAAGTCTAAAAGTAAATAAATCCATGATGGATGGATGGTAATATGCCCACTTCTTCTATCACGGGTTTTATTAGAGTAATGGTTGGAACTGTTAAGAGGATCTTGATGAAATAAAGTGTGTGCTAATTTAATGCCTGGTCTTAATTTTTTTTTTGTTTTCAGCCTTTATACATAACAGAGCATCATGCCAACCAAAGCAGCTGTTAGTACCATTTTTATAAGTCTTTGGTTTAACTGGGTACAAACCCACGACCTTCTGCATCTGAGGTGGACGTTGTAACCTATAAGCAACTGGAGTGGAAGGAGACAAGTAATTTATTTAGTCCACAAAAGAGCATCATGTTAGATTTGTAAAGTTGTACAATAGTTGTTTGCAATCATGATGTTGTCATTACTGCAAAGCAAATTTTTAAGTAAATTATGTTTCTCTATAATACTTATCCAATCACATTATGTTAGGAATATTAGACTAATACCTTGCAAATCCAGCACCGACAAATGACAATTTTTTTTGCTTCTTTTTCAATTGACAAAGGGCAATTTTTGCCCATTACCTCTCTTGGCACCCCCACCCCTAGGTGTCACTAGTTTTCAGATGATCAACATAGTAACTAGGGTGCTTGCATGATAGTGTTTTGGAGGGTTTTCAAGTAATGTGATAGGAGAATGAGTAATATGAGAAGTGGATGCTGAACATCCTACCTTTACCTAGGGTATCCGTCTAGGGAAGGCAGCTAGAAGCATTGCATTCAAATGCAAAGCAGAGATGGCTCAAAGCTTCTGAGCAGTTATCTTCATGAGGAGATCTCTGATCTGATAAGACGTCTAAGTGCACCAAGCATACAACCCACTTCAGTCACAACGGGCTTGAAACATGATATCCTGTGTTCCTGTGCACACATTAAACGGAAGAGGCATTTGCATGTGCCATTACTTGTCTCTCTGTATTTCATGTAGTGCTTGAGATCACAAACGGGATCTTTTTTTCTCCTGTTCTCAACCTGTCTATGGAAGAGAGCAAGCAAGTGACGACTGGTTACTAACAGATGGAAATCTATTTTGAGCTACAATGCCTGGTTGTGTCAAGAGAACCACTGAACCGTCTGATCTGAACTGAAGAGAATTCATCAACAAAAAGGGCATGCAGACCGCTTACCCTGCATGCGGAAGCTAAAGGTATCAGGAAACGTAACTTGTATGATAGTGACTTTAGAGGTCTGAATGGATTCAAATCGAGCCATGTTAAAACCCAGGACTGGTTCCATTTGGAAATAGAGTGAAGTATTCTCGTCGACTGAAACCAAAAAGGTATGAAGTATCCAACAGATCAATATCATGTCCATGATCATGTCAGTCATGATGCCGGAATGTATCCAATATCATGGGGTGATAGCCTTTGATAGATATTGGGGCTGATTCTTTCAAAAACCAAAGCGAAAAGTTGGCCACTTGAGGGACTGAGGCACACAAAAGGACAATGTTGTAGGTATGGCACCAGTCCCTGAAAACACACCACTTTTCCTTGTAAGCATTCAGAGTGGAGGGCCTTCCTGCTTTCAAGATTTTCCACAATTGAAGGTTTGAAATGAACTGCTCATTTTGAAAGGACATCCTGATGTGAAGCCTGCACAAAACGGAATAAACGATGATAAAATTTAAAATCTAACAAAGTTATGACTCCTGCCCAACTTGGGACGTTTTTCTTTTATTTAATGGTTATTGAATGCAGATGCTGTCGCTAATTTGTGTGGAAGTGCATATTCTCAGCAAAAGACTTTTTTGTTGCCCATGTATATCCACTCATATTATTTTTCATTGTGTTTGTTTCTGCTGAAGAGGATTTTATGGGCTTAAATTGAAATCTGGTATAGAGTTTCAATCTCAAGAATATATTGGTCAAATTAGTTTTTCATTTTTCAGAAAGTAAAATATGACGACTTAATGGCCCATCTGACTTGAGCATTTGTCTCTGCATTCTGACTGGGACTTCTTCAGTTATTTTTATCCAAGCTTTCAAATACATTTTATACTTCATAAACAAAATTCTATCTGAAAACTGTCCTTGTACATGTGACATGAATGGGGGCAGATCATATAAACATCTGTAAGGTTCACATGGCTAAAAGAAACTAGATATACACATAACTACAAGTGTTTGCCTTTCAACTACCCATTTTAAAATTACTCTAAGAATGTAAAAAAAACACCCACATTTATTTTACAGATCCAGAGGACCCGGTTACAAATTATGCCTTTTTGGATTAAATTGCATCATGAAAGTCAGCCCTCATGAAAAACAATTTATTTTAAATTGTGTTTTTTCATGAATGCAGCATTTTTTAACTTTCACTACCTCCACAATCCAGCCCTCACATAAATATGATTCAACTTTAAGATGTACTAGGGTTACTGAAAAAGTTAATGGATACTTGGTGATTACTATTTTGTTTCTTTAAAATTTTAATGCCAATCAATAAAAAAACACCCTATAAACATAAAATAATCTAGAATTTCATGTAAAGCATCCCCAAACCTGCTGATATGTATGTATGATATAATATGAGTAAATGAGAGTGACCTGTAAATGGCAGAGAAAGATAAAAAAAAATTCATCTAATGTGCAATAAACATACTGTCAAATCTGGGCAACTTGGCATAATTTTTCTGATATTTAGGCCAACTTGGAGATTGTTTACAGATGTAATTATCTGTCATGTCCTATAATTTTGAGTCAATTTGTCATTTTAAAGATAGCTGCAAATCCATGGAAGATGACCCAATTCTGTTGATGTAATTGGTGTGCAGAAGGTGGCTGTTGTGTACACAATTGATAAAGATGCTTTGTACACAGTGGAAGTGATTTCCTTTATCTTTGGCATTAATTTGCCAGTGGTGTTACATACACTGATGAATCATTTTAAGCTCAAAAGGACCTATGGCAACTATGTAATCACCATGATATTAAAAATTCAATAATTTTAAATTTAATGTTCATTATCAAACATCAGTTCCTCAGTAGAGACTCATACTAGATGCAAGCTTCCTTGTGGAGAAAGCCAGATGTCCTGCAACATTATTTTGATTTAGATATGTCTGAATGTGTTTCAATTCTACACATGAAGAATCAGATGTTAATTTCAAATACAATTGTTTCAAAGCTAAGTCTGTAAAAGGACTGAAATTCCATCAATAAAACATGATCAGTTTTTTCAGTTATAAATAATGTAGGTTCTCACAATTCTTTATACTAAAATTTTATATTCATTATCTACCAATCATAGTCAAATCCACTTACTCTATTTAATCTTCACCCATTTAAAAACTGGTTACCATTTTCTTCGTATTATTAGCAATGCTAGTCCAAAAACGTTTGTGCGAACTGTGTCCTGCATTTGTTGATTGCTGATCAAAAATGGACTCTGGATGAAATCACCAATTATCCAACAGCTACCTGCCAAATTTGAAAAGAATGACCAAAGATGGTTGAATTATTATTACAAGAGGAGAAACATGGATTTCCTTTACTGAACCTCACTGGAGAGAAAAAAAGTGTATCAGATAAATTGAGAGACCAGAAATCATGCCAAATAGTTTGTCAAGAGAGTTTAAATGCATTATTTTACGATACAAAGAGCATCTGTGTGGCCTCAAAAGCACTGACAAAAGTTGTGAAACATTACCTCATCACCCATCAGTGCACCAATACCTGAAGTATCTACTCCATGGCAATACACCAGCACATAAATCTACTATTGTGACAGACTTCATGAGGAAACGTCGCATCCAAATGTTGCCATATCCTCATTACAGCCCTGATATAACTCAAAGTGATTGTTGGCTGAATCCCATTATCAAAAATTCACTGCGGTTGCCAAGCTGTTGGAAGTGCAGTTTTCAAGTGTATGAACATACCAAAAAGTGAATACAAGACTGCATTTACTAACTGGATAATCAGACTGAGAAAGTGTGCATGAGTACTTTGAGGGGTGTCATGATGTACTTCCTGTTCACTAATAAATAACTTGGGTCATACAGAATACTACATTCAGAACTTTTGAAATATCTCTTGTATAAATACTATAACAATGGTATCCATATGAAGTTTTTATTATAATTACACACCCAACCAGATTATCTCTGCTAGGTGGCTACCTTAATACCATAAGTTTATAAGTTTAAACTTGAGTGAAATATCAAGTGGATACTTGCATACATTGGACTTGGAACTATCAAGGATACTTGCATAAGTAGGATGTGGAACTATCAAGGAGGATACTTGCATATGTGGGAAGATGCAGGATGTGAAAATATCAAAGATACTTACATTGGGAATTTGTGGGATGTGGAAATTAAAAGCAGGATACTTTCATGTTTGGGAAGATGTGGGAGGGCTTATCTGAAATGCAATCTGTTAATATTCTCATATAAACATAATATTTGCAATTAAAACATCCTTTCTCCATCAAACTTGCCACTTGACATCATTTACATTAGGAGGATGAAATTCAAATGCATCCAACTACTACCTTGATAACCCCCAGAGGCCATAACAGCAGGAATCCTCATTCTCTTATCATAAGGAGCAGCAAAACCAAGGTAAATCTGTGAAATTTAATACCATACACTGTGAAGCTTTACCAGAGAACAAGATAAAATGTATGCACCATTTTTTTGCCTTTTAGGGAGGGTGGATTCAGGAAGTTATTGTTGTTGTTATGTGGTTTAACACCATTTTTTGACAGAAGAT
>QKMX01359237.1:0-16441 GCA_003401595.1 Venustaconcha ellipsiformis | reverse complement strand
AGAGAGAGAGAGAGAGAGAGAGAGAGAGAGAGTGTCTTCTGATCCCTCACTCTATAAGAAAAGAGAAGTCTGTCTTCTGATCCCCGGACGGACTGATTTTACTAGAGGCTGCAGCAATTTTTATACACACCCGTCCCTATCGAATCAGAACAAACTCTAACCCCTTCTCACATGAAAAAGCGCGTGAATCATAAATTAGACCTTTAGATACAAGCAATTTGCGCAATTACCTAATTTACAAACCGAATTGTATAATTGCGTATTATCAGCTTGTCATTAAATCTAAAATTTGTTTTAACGTTTACCTTCAAAATACAGGAGAATGTACTTGGTCCCACTAGCGTGATTTACCAAAACAGCGCACAGCTGCTGCGATTCGAAACAAATGAAATGTCAATCTCACTATTGTTTAGTGCAAAATTGCTTCCAATATATTATATAACGTGAATTTACTTTCCAATACAATTTTAGAGAGGGATTTCAATCATAATACTTTTACTATAAAAACTGTATCTTAATACTACCAATTTTTAATTAAAATTGGTTCAGACGTTCACGAGGATAAATTGTAAGTTGGCTTTCAGTATGGTTGCTGTAGAAGTTCCATCTTTGCTAGGGGTGCAATACAGGACAGAATATTGATCATACATATCCAAGAAAATTTCCAGCCAAACATAATAAAAATTTACTCAGCCACTAGTCATATGAATTTTACGGACGCTTGTAACGTGTAGGTCTTATTGTGTTATTATTAAGGTCTTATTAAGTTAATCTATGAGATTTGACCCGGATTTCATCCTATAATCTGCGTAAATTTCCCTACTCTAATCTGTCTGGTTTAGGCTTAATTGCTTCTTGACGAGGTCCGTTCGAAGTTAGGTTAGTAGTATTTAAAGCCAGTTTCTGGCTCATAGTGATACTCCAAAAAAATACAAATATATAGGTCATCCCGTCTAGACATTGATTTTCTTTTACACACAGATTTCTTGCTCAAATACATAATAGTCAATAAAACGGTGACAATATTTGTTTAGGGAAGTAGGGTCTATAATCTATTAACCCTGGCGTTCACCTACTACTGATCGGATTATTTTTAAAGTTTCGATAAAATTCATTTAAAGAAAATTTTATATTGGAGATTAGATAGTATAATAGAAAATGGATTATTACAGTACACCAATAAAAAGTGCTGGATGTAACCTAGCAAATAGATCTTTTTAAAAAGATTTGATTCGTTTAAACCAGCTTTAAGATATACAGGTATAAGCCCAGATTATATTAGAAACTGTAAACATCATCTGTCACCCAAGCACGGCTCAATATGGTTGTTCGCTGATAAAAAAAAAAAACGAAAGAATCAGAGGTTGGACTGTTGATCCAATGTTATTTATTAATAATCTTGTCGACGTTTTGTTCGACGGTGATCGAAACAATATTTAACAATTGTTAGATAATTTTTTATCAGATTATTTAAGTGTTTAGGTAAATATTTTTATCAAACTGAAAAATGAAATATTTGCCATTTACCATACCTCTGGCTTCCTCTTCAGTTTCGTCAATAAACCCAAGCACCTGAGCAATTTCATCTAATGTAAAATGTTTGAGAACTAGATGTTGTGGTACAATTTCATATGCAACAATACAATTAATAAGAAATAATTTACGTAAATCTTTTTTATTTGATAGGTTATACTTTTTAAGTAAATTTGAAATTTAGCTTGCAGATACACACAAAAAGGTTTGTCGTAAATTTTATCGATTTCACCATAATAATTTCTTAACGACAGTCGTCTAGATCGATGGAGAGATCATGTTCGCTAATGTCATAATATGAATTAAATTTTTCATCAACTACCACTGATTTAATTTCATCTTAAAAATTCCTCTCGTTGAGTAAGACCAAAATTATTAAATTAGTCGTAAAACTATTCTATCAGATTTAATGATTTATCAATAAAAATTGGATCAAATTCTGGAGTCCTTTTCAACAACGGCATTATTACATTTTCATTCGCTTTTACAATTAGTTCTACACTTATTGATTTATAAAGATTTGTTATTGTTTATTTGTCGTGATAGTACATGACAAGTTTTTAAAATGCTTCTCGTTTCTTAAATTTATCGCTTAATATTTTTTAAGGTTTTCTGTTTTAATTCGGATAGTTTGTTTAGGCGATTATGTAAGTTGTTTACTAGAGTTTCTTCTTGTAGCCGTCAGCCTTGTGCCTGTGATTTTATTAGACTGGATTTATTAATAACATCTAAATTTTCAGAATTAAGTTCGAGTAATATTTTTGAATGCTTTCAACTCGATTTCATTCTTCTCTACAGTCATCAGGATGACAGTATCTGCTGATAATATCAAAATCTTTTCTTGCTTCATTTATTTATGGTCCTCGCATATCTTTGACAAGAACGAAATTTTGTTCATTTGTTAGCTCATCAAAATTAGTGTATGTATCATCGATTTTGTGAAAATAATCGTATTTTTTCGAAAATGTATCCTTGCATTTTCCAGATGCCATTCTACTATATTATCACTAGACGGATAAGCTCCAGTTTATGATTAAAAGTATTAATATTAAATTCTTTTGCAACCGTCATTATTGCTGGTTTAGCTGTCATTTTTTTATTGTTACATAAAACAATCACATTTGATCACTAAGTTTAAATGTTTGAAATGCTGTTAATCCCGGAAATGGACTATCTGCGTTATTAACATATATTCTGAAATATTTTTACTTGTTCACAGTCTTTGCAGCAGCTAAAGTAAAATACTGCGCTGCTGACACATACGTGTTTGTTGTGCATACAAGTCATTCCAAGTTGAATCATCATTAGACCCATACAGCTTCCATTTATAAATTCGACCAACGGCAGAGTTTAATCTGCTGCGTAACTGAAATTGCCAGATTTCTACCGAGTACGGACATTGTATTTTTAGCCAAAATTTGCTGTTTCTTCGTTAGTGGTCCATTCCGAGCTGCCTGATAAAGTAACTTCAATATTAAACAAAAAAGCTTGATTTGGATAATTTCCAAGTTACTTCCTCTGGAAAACTGGAAATAAATCCAACATTGTTTTTGATTCGTTTTATTCCGCCAGCACTAACAGAGTCTACGTAAGCTTTATTTGTAATATGATCGGAGCTTGTTGGAACATAGCTTGACATAATCTTATTGACCCCCATGTCTATTGTGCTGGTCATTATTCCACAAGATAAAGGTAAATAAGTTGAGCCAATCAACTGAATTGTATTTCGTAATACTGCTACCATGTCGTCGACGTATTTTTTATTTGTCAAATCTGAATCAGAAACTGGAACATACGAATAAATTATTATAATAATACCCATGTTCAACGTGCCGAACATTGTATTGCCGTTTAACTTAATGAAAGTTGTTTTCATCGAATCTGACATTAGAAAGCCAATCATCATTTGCCAGCGTTTTATTGTCAAGTTGTGTGTATTATAATTTAACTTTGCACACATGTATATGCTTCCGGTCATTGTTCCACCTGATAAGTGTAAGTACGTTGTAAGTGCGCCACGCAATTGTGCATCACTAACTTTATCAGTATCATCAACAAGTGGTGAATTTATAAATAGCCCAGTTACTTTTGCAGCTGTTTGTCAATACGAGGTTGCCAGACATTGCATCTCCGGCTTTATTAATAGTTGTGTTGTAAACAGAATAAACTTGATTGTAACTTGCTGATTGGCTCATGTTAGACAGAGCCAGGGGAACATCTTCCTCTAGTCTTTTTACTCCACATATTAACGTCACCAGTAACTGTTCTGCCTGATTTATCTCGTTTTTATTGTCAACAGATTTTAGTTGTGCGTAACTAACTGATTGTGCATTATTTACATTTATTGATGGATAATCTGCTTCCAGTCTGAGCATTCGTTGAGTTGACATTGACATATTGTTTGTCATTTTGTCGGAGAATTTTTTGTTTAAGTAACCCGATAAAATCAATTCTTCTATTTGTTGTTACAATATCTGACTCAGATCATGTTAACGTTATTCCAATTTTGTGTTGTAACTCATTACTGTTTATTGTCCGACAAAAAATTTTTCAAACAAAATATATACAATGTCAGTATTAAACTTTGATACTGAGAGATTAATCAAACAGAAACAAAATAACGAACTACCAGATTGTCATTATCTTATCGTTGGCCGAACATAATCTGGTAAAACAAATTTGCTAATGAATCTGCTATTTACGATAATTTTAACTACAATCGAGTTTATATTTACACAATTAATCCGCAGTAGGATAAATACGAGTTATTCAACGAATACAACGACAAACTGCGCGATGAACTTGGTGCAGGAGAAGATATTTTTATTATTAAACAACGGGAGTATCTCATTCCAGTAACCGAACATGAGTCGACAGAACATAAAATAATTGTCTTTGGTGATAGTCCACTGAACAAAATCGAAAAAGACAAATTAAATCTTATTTTTTCATTGTCACGCAAAAAATTGAAATGCTGTTTACCCTGTGCAAGGTTTTTATATTCACAGTTATAAGACGTAATACTGGTTGTTTTTATATTGTTTCCTGGATTGGATATCGTTGATGTGCGAAATATTGTAAACGAACATTGTGGCGATGTTAAAAAGATAAATTTATTGAGATTCATCATCCAGCACCAGGTGATCGAAAATACAATTTCTTTTTATTTGATATACTTGCACGTGATCCAATAAAAATGTTTCGTTATTGTATAGATAAATTTCTGTAAGAGAAAGTTTACCAAACTAAAATAGATTATGAAGTTTAATGAAATAAAATGAACAAACAAATAATGGAATGTTTACAGAAGTTTCTTCAGACGAGGTCAGCATTTAAAAAGAGAGTCGAAAAAGCGCGTCGAGGACAGAAAGAGGAAGAGGAAAAAATTGGAAAGCTGGAGGAGCTTATTCGAACTGTTTTATATAGATACAGAATCACCGCCGTCAGAGTAAGAAAATAGAAAAAGGTGCAATAGGTATACTAGAAGAAAAATCAACGAAAGAAGAAAAGAAAATCGTTTGAACAATCCAAAAATTTGTTGAAGTAGCGAGAGAAAGAGAAGCTTTTGAGGAATCAGAAAAAGAGATCGAGCGAGCGAGAATTATGGACAAAAGCATAGAATATTTACATGCTTAAATTTTATGTATGACAAATTCTGCAATGATCATGGTTTTAAAAAAGTTTATGTTCATACTGTCAAAAATAAATAGTCTAAGGCTAATAAAGTATTAATTAACAAATTAGATGATGTACAATAAAAAAAATAAGGTTTTGATAAAGCAATAATAAAGCAATAAATACGGATGACCCATTGCATTACCAGTATTATTTAGAGTACGACAGGGACCTATTGCTGATCTTTATATCAAGGTTCTTAATCAAATAAATGAAAATATCATTGATCATCAAAGTAATAAGCTAAGTACTGAAACCGCTTGACAAAGAGCTAGAAAAAGGAAGAAGTGGCTACGGAGTCGGAGACTTCTTTCTTGCGTTCACGTGTTTACGTAAACAGGTGAAGTATCATCTGGCTGATCAAACAATAGAAGATATTTCCAATGACTTGCAAATTCAGTGATGATTACTCTAATTATTTACAACACACATGATTTAGTTTAAATATACTAGATATGGAACGGATGCTTCAAGCGAATTTAAAACTGGAGAGCTAGGAAAAGTGATGAAAGATATAGACTTATTTTAACACAAGCTGGAGATAACGTGGTCGCACAACATACAATAGCAGAACTAACTGCAGAAGCAGCTGGTGGTACTATCGTGTCAGCTACAATAATAAACGCACTTAAAAAAAAAACGCGACAACAAAACTACAATGAGAGTTAAGTCAAACGAAAAGCGCTTGCTGCATGATCACGCCAAATAACGATGATGCTTCCGTTGAGCACAATTTTTGGATTTTGTTTTAGCTAGATCATACATGTATCAGATGGACCTAACACAAAGTAGCAGATGTTGACAGTGGATCTCAAATATCAATTGAACGGTTTAGAGCACTTTACTCGATATTTTAATTTGACCTGTCCAAGCAAACCAAGCGAGCTACTGGATCGACCGCATATATAGAGCTTACATGGACACTAAATGCTGCTCCAGTTGATGGGCTGTATTACGTGTACAAGCTAGTTGTCAGTGACAGATTTATAACAATTGACGCAGTCAAAGGCAGAATGTCGGTGAAAGTTTAATAAAAGTTTATAAAAACAATGACAAAGTCGTCGACGACGTCGCAAGGACAACAAAATATACCATAAAAGAAATAAACCTGATTCAAGTTCAAATTAAAAAAACTTGCAACATCCGTTGCAAACTGACAATCAGTATCACCAAAAATATCTCCAACACCTCCAGTGTCGGCATGAAGCTAACGATTTCATCGCGTGCTGAAAGAAACCTAATGTTGACAAAACAGCAAATAAAAAAACTCGATCGTGGTATACCGTTTGTTCTTAATCTTTCAAATAAAAGCGATGGCGAACGATCCTGGAGTCTTCGGTGGATTTCTTTGACCTGCACTCGCAACTATAGCTAAAACAGTGTTATCAAAGCTTTTTCCAGTACTTGGAACAAGGGGTTTATCAGCGGCATAAAACGCAACATCCGGTGCAACTAAAAGGAAGTGTCTGATGACGGAAAAAGACAACTTTTGTCTATCACCATTCAATGCAAATGCATCAACGAAAGACAAATCAACTGCAAAACTGGCGGAGAAGAAGAAAGTCGTAGCGACCGCAAAGTAGCTGGTGAAGACAAGTGCAATGACAACGACGAAGTCGTCGAGGCCATCCAAGAAAAAAAAAAGACAGCGAAAATGACGAAGTCATCGAAGAAAAAAATGGTGAATCTATCGGACCACTACTGGCGGTTATAGCGGGAAGTCTGCTGCCCAATCTACTGGGAATAGGCGGCCGCGCTCTAAACCCTCCGGGAACGAAACTCTGATGCCTTCGGTGTTGACGGCGACAAAGTTGCTCGCATTAAGTAACTTTGATATACTTGAAAATTTTTTTTAAAAATTAAAAAAGTTTCAAGGCGTTTATTCTAAAGACAAACTTGATACAACGCCAACATGTGGATCATGTGTAATTAATAGACATGATTTCAACGACGGATCTGGCACGCATTGGGTTGCAGTTGACAACAATAATTATTTTCATTCATTTGGTCTGCCTCCAAAAGATGTCATAACAAGTCTATTAACAGAAAATACAAAACTTGAATTATTCTTCCAATTAACTTCAACCAGTTGGAACCTCTGCTTACTTATGGATATTATTGTGTTATGTTTAATAAGCAGATGGTGATCACTAAATGTGCATTTCTAAAGTTTATTTTACAATTTAATAACAGGCCGTGCTCGGACAATGATATTGCGATGGTCTTCTCAAAGGTCAAAGAACTTTAATACTAATTTTGTCTAAACTTGAAGAATAAAAATGTCAACATACTGTCTCAAAACTGAGAATAAGGATGAGAAAACAGAAAACTAAAAATAAAAGAAAAATGTTAAAAAGTATCTGCGCAATCTGAGAAAAAGAAAATACTTTTTCTTTTTCTGCAGATTGCGCAGATAATTTTTAACATTATTCTTTATAACATAATTTCTTATGGCGACTTTGACGACGTTGACATCTTTGGTGTCGGGTACTGGATTAGACATAAAACCGATTACCTATAAAATTATTTTGACATTAAAATAAAAGATATAATTTTGCAAAATTCTGAAGAAAAAAAAATCTTGCTTTTAGTCCGTTTTATGTACAATAAAATGAAAACAATTACTTCGATGAGATGCAAATGTTATTGTGATAAAGATCTTTGTTTGGAGCAAGAGAAAATTTTAACTTACTGCGAGCGCTGCGGCAAACGAGAACCAACTGACAGCGATATAGATAAAAACAAATTAAGTGGCAATTTACCAAAGCCGAGTGGATGTTGGACCCTTTCAGGACACAAATACACTGGTCCGTATACTCCAATGGATAAACAACTCGATAAAAACGATAATCAACTGCCTGGATAGGAACCTTATAATCAAGTTGATGCAATAGCAGTGTGAAATGATATTTGTTATAGGAACAATGAGCAAGATAAACGCGAAAGTGATAATGTAATGTTAAACAAATTACGCGATATGAAACCAACTGGCGATCTGTTTCACAAGTTAAGGGAACAAATTGTCAGAAAGCTTGTGCAAGGAATAAGTGGAACAAAATATAAACTCAGACTCAGAGAGGCTCGACTTGGATAGCACGCAATGAAGACGATTGCATCTCAACTACATCATCCTAAAAAAAAATGTTTCAATGACGTAAAGTTGTAGCAAACGCTGTTGATGATATATGGGCAATAGATCTAGTAGATACATCAAATCTCGCTCAGTTTAATGTCGGAGCCATCAGCGCTTCACAATTATCTTTTTAATATTATTGATGTTTTTAGAAAAGAAGCTTTTAGTGTACCAGTTGTAGATAAAACTAGGGAATCAATAACTAATAGGTTGAAAAAATTATTGTCGAAACAGAAAAAAAAACAGAATAAAATTTGGACCGATCTAGGCAGTTTTTAATAAAAATTGAACAATTTCTCGAGCAGAATAATATTAAAAAGCGCGTGATAGGAAATAAGGGCAAGGGTTGAAGTTGAGAAATTTAACAGAACTTTAAGCTAAAAAATTCACAAAAACTGACAACAAAAAACTCCACAAATAATTATTTTGAAGGTCTTCGGAAGATTCTTGACAACTACAATAACACGAAGAACTGAACGACTAACATGTCACCAAATGAAACAATCAAAAATCCGATATTGGCAAACAAAATTAAGTACCTTAGACATAAATTTAAGATTGGAGATAAGATTAGAATTTCATTAACAAAAATATATTTGAAACAGGATTTACTCTTAACTGGAGTGAAGAAGTATTTGTCATTGATAAAGTTCTATTGACGATACCAGTAACATATTCACTGAAAGATTTAGCAGGGGAACAATTAATTGGCAGTTTTTATAAGCAGGAGATGCAGAAGACATATCAAGATATGTCCGTTATTGATAAGTTTTTGCGAGAAAGGTTTATTAAAAAAGTTTGGTCAAATGACACATATAGAGTGACAAATTTAACAGTAGGGTACCATTCTAGCAGTATCCAAGAATATTACTATAAATTTACTCGTACTCGAGAAGTACCGACCTACACTTGACCAGCCTGCACACGATATCAAACATGTTTTCTTTCTTCAGATATAGCTCCGTTGGTGCACATTAAATTAAATATTTTAACAAAAATAAAATCGAATTTAATACTATTTTGTCGACGCCAGTACCATCTTCGCGTTTAGAAACGGCCTGATAAACTGCGAAAATAATATAAAATTAATTTTTCTTATTTTGGGAGAAATGTGATATTTTAAGTCATATTGACCAGTTGTCGGTCTACTTTAATTTTTTTTATCAACAACGGTAAAAGACATGCCATTTACGACTTCGTCTTTGACAGCAGCTTTGATGCCATTTTCGTTGGTATTTCAAATAAAATACCATCTTCTGTGTAATCACCTGTGATTGAAAAAGTATTGTCGTTGACAATGGATATCATTGATAAGATATCATCGAAGAGCTTATAATCTCAATTATAGAGAACTAGAGAAAGCTGTCAGAAAATGTTTGCTTGGATATAATTTTAATTCGATTATTGTTATCATAACTGCACGGAGAACGTGATAAAATTCTGCTAACAGCTGCCGAAGAAAATAATTTTAAACATAATCCAGTAATGACAATTAAGTACACGAAAAATGATATTATAATTTGGTCGCATAATTGTTTAACTAAAATTGAACTAAAGCAAATCCTTAATTGTCGTTTACGACTTCGTCGTACTTAAAGATGATTCTATCAAATGTTACAGTTGATATGGCAGATCCTGTTTTATGATCAGCAACATCTCTTACTGATTGTGAATGAATATTATAAATACTTTGATGCAACATTAATTGACTTAGTTCTTCGTTTGTTTCGAGATTTGTTGTAACAATTATTCTAGAAAACTTAAAACTAGATATGTTACCACGTTTACGTTTAGTGTTTTTACTTGATGTAACAATATCCAAATTTTCTATGTGATTGTCAGCCTTAACACAATTGATGTGATTAATAACTAATCAATTCGGAATAGCACCATGAAAAACTTCAAACAAAACCCTATGTGCCCTGTAACAAACAAAATCGGTATTGTTGCCTTTAACATCTAAATAACCTTTATTTAAATTTCTTAAAACATTTTTCGATTTCTTATAGTGCCTCTGTCTTTCGCCTCATCCAAATCAAATACTGGATGAAATTCATCTTGTAAAGAAAGATGTTCGATGTTATCATCATTGATCGAGCCGTTGACGCGATATACACGCTGTCCTTCGGGGACGTCTCCACAGAATAAAGTGAAAATGAAATCTTTTCGAAACATTTTCGTTCTCTCCACATCATCGCTTTTGACACTTATCTTTATACCATACGGTGTTGGTATACTGAGCGACCCTTGATATATAATGTGGATCACGAATCAAGCATATTTCCAGCATAATGATTATACCTCGGTTGAATATGATACTCACTTTTTTCCTGCGCTGTCAATCTAATGTGTCTCAAAATTTATATCATTATCCTGTAAGTAATTCATTTGCTTAATTAAATATATTTTGAAAACGTATTAGAATTTGTGGACATAGTAAATTTAATGCTAAAGTTGCGTGATATTGCTAAATCGATTCTTATTGTACAACCTGAAAAAAAATGCTACTGCGTTCTACGGATATGACTGCTATAGATTCGACAATACAAAACGTGTTAGCAAATTTTACCTCAACAACTTTTTTTCATCTGCTATAACCAACAGTAAAACGTTAACTTGATTTACATAAAATTATAGCATCATATGGATAGTACAGTATCGCGTTGTCCTTTCGAAGCTGCATGCTTCAGAAAACTCAACAGATGAGGAAATTGTTGATCCATTTCTGACAGCCAAATCACGCAGACTTTTAACTGGAACAAATCTTTCTTTGGTTGTCGATGAAATACACCAAGAAATAAACCAAAAATGGAACAAAATGGATGAGTATACTGCATCAGGTTCGGGCTGGAAGTTTGAAATGATCCCAAAAGTTTTATTTCATAGAACGAAATATAATGTATTATGCGTGTGTTCTAATGTTGATTTTCCGCTAAAGATAAAAAATAAAAAATGCTGTATTAATGTAAACAATTCTGATAAGTGTTTTCAATGGGACATTCTTTCTGCGTTGCATCCGCCAGATAAAAACTGATGAAGTAGATAATTACTTACCTTACAAGTCGGAGCTAGATTAGAGGAATCAATTTTCTAGGAGTGGAGACTAAATACCAAAGTTCGAACAACAAAATAAAGCTATTTTTATTTTTAAGATATTTAAAGACATTTTTATCAACATATTTGGGCTTGACGAGCACTAAAATGTTTAACCTAGGTATATTTCAGCTACTGCTACACATTTTACAATAAACTTCCTGTTTTACAAAAACCATTACGTTTGGATAAAAAAAAAAAAAACTCCAGTGGACCCGTTGGTCGACAATATAATACAGATAAAAAATAAAGTTTTTTGTTATCGTTGCTTGCACGGCTTTTCAGAATATTAAAAAATCTGATTTTCGGCCCGACAAACGATTGCAGGAGCAACTGAAATATTGTGTTAACGTGCAGTGAATAACAATGACCGGTGAAAAAGAAGAAAAAGGTACTAAAATTTAAAAACTATAATCATAGGTTAAAAATACCGTTTGTTATCTACTCAGATTTTGTGTTTACTTGTTCCAATATATGGTGAAGAAAATAATCCAAATCAATCAAATATAAAGCAAATACAACAGCATGTTCCGTGCTGAGTTGCTTAAAGAGTTTATTGTGTTGATGATCGTATTTCATTGGCAATTAAATCATATCGCAGTAAAAGTCGGGACTCGGAGAGTACTGCGGTCTGGTTGTTTAAAAAAATCTGATAGATGATGTCAGTAAAATTGTTAACAAACTATCAAAAACGACCGAACAGGAAGTTAGTTTACAAAAGCAACTGATTTCCGTATTTGCGAGAGAAAAATAGGTGAAGATCGAGTGCGTGACCATTGTCATTTAACTGGACAATATCATGGACCTGAAGATGATAATTGTAATCTAAATTTTCATGCACCAGATTTTATTCCAGTTCTTTTACACAAAAACCAGATAAGAGTTGGAGTTGCTAACAGACGTGGATGTTTAATTTTATCGATCGCGATATTTGCGATACCATTCGCGTTATCAAAAAATAAAAATAAAATAAGCACGCGCTAATAATATTGGAAAGACTTTAAAGAAAATGCTCCGACAGGTTATATTATTTAAACATAAATAATTCGTAAGGTTGTGTAATGTCGGAGTCAATGCCGTATGGCGAATTTCATTGGAAAACACCGGATCAATGTTTAGAGACGGAAAAAATTTTACGTGATAATGTTAGTTATTTTGTTAAAATTGGTCTTTATTATCAGTTTCCCGGATGATTTACATAATGTCTATCCATTCTGTGCAGAATCTATGATTATAGATTACAGTTTGTTGTCGTCTGAAAACAAGCAATGACAACTTGTTCCAAATTTGTTAAACAAATGAAATTACGTGTTACACTACAAAAATCTGAAACAAGCAGTAGATGCTGGCTTCAATCTACATAAAATTCATCGCGTGTTAAAGTTTAGTCACTCGAGGTGGATGACAAATTATATTGATTCCAATACCAAATTTCACGCTATTGCTAAGACCAATTTTGAAAAAAAAAGTTCTCAAGCTGATGAATATTCCGTCTTTGGTCTTTTGAAAATCTTGTTGTGATACAGCGACGAAAAACAAATATAAAAGTTAAACAAACTAATTTACGTTGGAGCAGCTGCACTTGATCCAAGTGGCAAATGTATGATTTTCATTAGAAATTTTGTTAAATGTAAAGATGCTTATCAGGATATCTAAAACAATAAAGATTTATTTGACTTATCAGATTATCCACGTAATAGTGGTTTAAATGACACAAACAAAAATGTTATTGAGAAATTCAAGGAAGAGTTTATGTTTACTCTGATAAGAGAATTTGTTGGGCTGTGCAGTAAAATACAAGCTGTGCTCCTCGACAACAACAAAAGCAAATGGTATACTGTGAGAACATGTGAACAAGTGGATGAAATTTTGATGATTTTAAAGCAGCACTTAAAGGATAATGTAGTTTTGTTTAAACAAATGTTATTAGAACAGATCATCACAAACTTGAGACTGACATCATTATAAAATGTGGATTAAGTAATTTCAATGACAAACTTTACTGTGAAAATGGAATTATTACATTTGTGCTTGGTCATTATCTGACACATGGCTACGATATGCTTGATATTATTTTTAATTGAATTTTGTCTATATTTTAGAAATAATGTTTAAAAATTTAACAGTAATTCATGGAAGCAGCAGCAAAATTAAAAAATTGGCAATCAATGATCAACTGCTAACAGTTGAGATTAATGATTAAATTTCAGGTATTACGTTTGAGCAAATTTGATAAACTTAAGCTTTCACTCATCAGATCCAACAACAGCTAGTATTTGAATTAAAAAGCAATTGCGTGACAAGCTTATATCATGGTATGATAACATCCATGACCCAATCAGTCAACAAAAATATACTAACTTACTGGTCAAAGGTTATGGTTAAAGGTGGTAAGTATCCACTTGGTAAAATAGCAATGAAAGATTTGAATGTCATCACAAATAAGTGGGCAAATAAAGTTTTGTTTGTATCATCGTGACAATAAAACATATCCACTGTTGATAAGTTGACAGTGGGTGAAGAGGTTCTTAAAATTTATTTAAACACTTAATAATCTGATAAATAGAATTTTATCTAAACATTAAAAATAATCTTATCAGTAGTAGGCGAAAGCCAGGATTTATGGATCATAGACTCCACTCCACCCAAACAAATATTGTCAGTTTTATTGACCAAAATGTATCTGAGCCAGAAACCTGGTTATAAAAAGAAAATCAATGTCTACATGGGGTGACCTACATGTTGTTTTGTATTTGTTTGGAAAAGGAGTGGGACCTATGAGCCAGAAACCTGGCTTTAATCTACTTTTAGGTTAAAATGTGAAGCCTTTGTTTATCAAAATGTCCAGAGCCATACATATATTTTTCATCAGCCATATGTGTATGTGTCCAACATTAATAAAAATAGCAAAACGTAGTTCATACTGCAGGGACCTATTTGTCACTAGGTGTGAGCAGATTATACTTTCCATCAATTAGTAATGGTGGATGGATGTATTAGGTGAATACATTAAGTTCCTATACTATGTAATAAAAAGTGGTGTGTATAAAAATTATTATGGTCTGTAGAGGTTCATACTATAATTATATATTTTTGTATTATTTTACTCCATCTGGGTGATCATCCTCTAAACATCGATATCCACCACCACCACCACCCAATAACACAGCCATTAAAACAGGCACAAAACAGGTTTTCCAACCACACAATAGGATCCAGTCTGGACAGAATTTTGTATTGCATATCCTGATAGCATTCCTACCAATTTTATCTAAAATGGCTCAGCTGTTTTAGAGAAGTTGAAAATAAGTTGAGTAACTGGTTGATAAAGGAGTCACATCAAATGCTAGAGACCACCCAGGGCAAAATTCTGATGCAGCACATACTAAAAAGTATTCATACCAAGTTTGACCTCAGCTAGGTCAGAAGGTTAAGAAGATAAAAATATGTCTTCAATCTGGTGTCCTATGGATGCCACATTGTTGCCATGGAAGCCACCCAATACAACATTGATAGAGCATGTTTTAAAAAACACTGCTACCAAGTTTGACTGAAACTGGCTCAGCCATGCTGGAAAACTCGCACAAACAGGCTTTCCACCTGGTAGCTAAGGAAGCCAATCATTAGTAGTGGACCTGCCCTGCATGCAATTTTATGGAATGTATCCTAAGAAACACTCCTAATTTGTTGGATCAAAATTTACTCATCTGTTCAGGAAAAGTTAAAAATATGCTTTCAAAATGGCTGCTATGGCAGTTTCAATGTTGCTAGGAAAGCCACATTAGACACTTTAAATAAAAAAATATCTTAAGAAACATAGTACTGAGTTCATTCTGGAGAAGTTGAAAATATTTCCATGCAGCTGCCTAGGAAGCCACAACACAATGTTTGGGAAGCAACTCCAGACAAAATTTAAATAAACAATCTCACAAAGTTTGATAAAAACATTACTTAGCCTTAAAAGAGAAGATTTTGAAACAGGTTCTCCAAATTTGTTTGCTAAGGAAGCCAGACCGCTGCTTGTGGAGCCACACAATATTGGTAGAAAATGTCCAGTAAAAACATTCCCACTAATTTCAATCTAAATCTGGAAAGTATTTTTTTGATTGTTGAGTAAATTTTAAATTTGTTTTAGTAATTTGAGGGATGACATGTGAAAAACTGCACACATTATACCCAGGAATACACCATAAAGTCTGCTGATCTTGCAAACATGTGAACTACAGTGTTGTATTAAGTTCAATGAAACTGACTCACTGTACAGGAGAACTTGAAAACAAATCCTCCAACCAACTGCTATGAAAGCCACATTATTTACAGAACAGCCATCTTAACATAACTGTTCATAAAGTGTTACCTAATAAGCATTTCAAAATTGTCTCAGCCTTTCTCAAAATATTGAAAATAAGCCTTCAACATCATTACTATGGAAGTAACAAAATTGTTAGGTGAGCAACCAAGTTCGATTTAAATTGACTCAAATTGAAGCAATACCACTGCTAGGCGAGATATAATTTTGGCAGAGTACCATATTTTCCTGCATATATCCAGCGGGTTATACCAGATTTTACAAACCCTGCAAGGGGGATGCTGGTTATATAAGGGTGTGGGCTATATCAAATTTTTTTTATACATAATAATATTCGTCCATCGACCTTGTTGCCGGAATGTCGAAACACATCGGTACTTCGTCCATATTAATAATGGCCGAATGGGGAAAGTCAAGCTTCTGAATTTTCCTGGTGACGAATTCACGAAAATCATCCATCTTCTCCTAATTCTCGGGTAGACATTGGCCGGCGGTCGTTTGTGTTCTGATTGACAATTGGTTCCTCTTCATAAACTTATATACCCAATGCATTCCGCCTTTAAAATCATCAATGTGTTTCTCTGCCGCAATGAGTTTGGCCTTCAGTTTAATGGCAACTGTCGAGACTGGTCAGTTGTTTTCATGCCGGGACACGATCAACTGCTTCAGGTCAGCTTCAAGGTGAGGCCATTTTGCTT
>QKMX01359222.1:52937-71585 GCA_003401595.1 Venustaconcha ellipsiformis | reverse complement strand
AATACATTCCCCAATCACATTACATTAGGAATATTAGCCTCTCACAGTCCTATTAAAATACAAAAATGGTCTTTTCCATTGTATTTCAAATAGACAAAAGTCAGTAACTCTTGGCCTTTACCTCCCCTTGTCACCAAAAGTTGTCATCAGTTTTTTGCTTTGCTGTTGTACTGGACACATTGTATCGTTTATCCTCTGATAATCCATGCTATTTTTGTGCTCTAATTGGACCATTAATTTTTTGTTTGGATTTGTTGTGAGGATTTATTAATCTGCTGTATGCATTATTTTTACTATTTCTTCCAATTTTATTGATTTTGTTGTCTTTCTGGACTTTTTGTCTTTTTATGACCCCTGTCTCATCATGCTATCATTAACCTCTTAAAGGTCGTTACTAGTTAG
Organism: Venustaconcha ellipsiformis; assembly: GCA_003401595.1. NCBI lineage: Eukaryota > Metazoa > Mollusca > Bivalvia > Unionida > Unionidae > Venustaconcha > Venustaconcha ellipsiformis. The sequence goes on along the minus strand of QKMX01359222.1, from coordinate 71,183 downwards.
CATGACTGAGTCTTTTTTTGTTTACTTTGGAGCTTATATTAATGAGTTGTACAGTGCTGCATTCATAATTTGTGCTTGGTTTCTTATATGATGCTGTTTTGATAGAATTTTGTGCAGTTTGCACAAGATCATAGCGTGGCCATAGGTTTCTGATACAACACTTTTCACTTAGTTATGAACGTGATTTTGCAAGTTGGTAATTCAAATATAATATTAATTTCCACTTTAATTTCTTTTCTTGGATCATTTCAGTGGAATGTCATCCAGGTGCTTAAAGTGAAAAAAATAAAACATGGTTACCATGACTTCTGCATTGTCAGTACAAAATATATATCATCATTGCCCTGCAATAAATGTAAAACATATTTGAAGATACCTGGGCTGTAGAGATCCAACAAGCAACTGAGGGGAAGGAATGACATCCTCAGCCTTCATTCCAAATCCACCTCTATTGCAAGTCTTTCCCTACTTTGAAAGTTTGTCAATGCGCCAATATGCACAGTTTCATCAGCAGCAGGGAAGGAAGAAGGTGTAAAAAGGGTGCAGCTGTCTTTCAGACAGATGCATCATCTGGTACAGGAGACAATGACACAACTCCTGCCAGTGGTGAAGATTTTACCCCTTTTTCCTTTGCTTGCTCCTGTACCTATTTCTGACTCTTCCAGGTGGATATTCTTTTAGGCAGCCTAGTGGGCGTAATTCTCCTACCCCATCATGTCCAAGCATGGCCTTTGGTTCAGTAAGTCAAGGTGCCCCATGTCCAAGCATGGCCTGTTGGTCAGTAAGTCAGGGCATATGGAGTTCATACTGGATCTCTTTGATCTAGTTCTTAATACTCCTGCAACATTACCTGCTATCAAGCCATCACTGTCTGTCCTGACATTACCAGTCATCCAACCAGCACTGGCAGTCTAGCCATCCCAGCATGGGAATCTTTTGTAGAAATAGTCCATCTTGATATATTGTATGGGGATCTTAGTGACAGATCTGTTCGTCTAGTCATGTGGTCAACATTTTTCTATGATTATATAAAAAGTCTGTCCATCTAGCCAGGCCTTTGGAGTGGCTGGTACTGGTGATAGCTGGACTGTCTTATATACCTCCAGCAACCTGGCCAACAATACACACCAGCCAGCAATGCTGATATTGTTAGACTTTCAGTTGTTTGGCAGCTACTCGCAAGGAATAGCTAGTGACATCTCCAAATACAACTGGTCAGAGTCATTGTTGCCACCTGACATGATTTATACAGACCTAAAAGCTAACCTGGAAGGGGACCCAACACACAGTGAGTGTAATGATATGCTGGTAAATCACTCTTATTCAGATCCAACAGTGGAGCAGACTGAATTCAGCTTTCAAGCCACCGTTGAGGAAATCTATCAGGTGATCGAGGAAATCTGTCAGGTGTTGGCTATCTCAGAATGTCCTCAATCCCCATTTGCTGCCCAGGTCAATTTCAAGATTAGGGTTTTATTTTGGGGAGGAGGTAGAGACACCATCCTTCTGGCTCCTTCCCCAGTTTTCAAAGATTAAAGAGATTAATGACCAGCTTCAGTTTGGATTAGTAACCCAGGTAATTCTGATGCATTCTTCTCGGAAAGCAACATTCTAGTGACATTCTAATCTCACTGTTATCATACTCATTCCAATAACTTTGTACATATCTTCCAGCTATAGACAAGAATTTGGCAGCCCACCACATGTCGGCTACATTGCATTACAAAGTGGATAAGAATGTGTTCCATGTCATGTCCAAGCTTGACCATCATGGCAATATCCTCCATGTTAGATTTGGCCTTATTTGCAATCTTCCAGCTTTCAGAACTATCCAACAATAACCATGCCTGCTTTGCGACCAACAGAATCAATCAGGTCCTTAAATGAGTTGCTGACCATACTATGGCAAATTCGGCTAACTTAGACCAAATCAAACTGGAAGCATGTCTGTGGTCCTTGTCACTCAAACCACATAATACTCTTGCTTTATGGACGACCCAATTGTATTTCCCTTTACTTTTTGGAAGATGAATTGATGAAGTTCAGAGGCAGGCAGCTCAGGAACTACCCCTTCAATTCCTCATTCCACCCACAGGTGTTTGGACCAACACAGCCCCCATCAGAGTGAAGGAATGCTCAGTGGCCCCAAGACACTGTTTTTCTTCAGGTGTGCAGCATTATTGGTCCCAACCCAATGTTAGGAGGCCATAGCCTAATCAAAATAGGAAGGAATTGTACAGAGGTGGAAAGAAACAGAATTTCAACACCTTTAAGCCTCCAAACTGCAAGCATTGATCCACCCTCTCTGCAGCCTGTCTGTGGGCAGCTGACTCTGTGTTTTCATGCTTACTGGATTTTCCTATTCCCCCAGAATAGGTGTCATTTTGGATGGGCTTTGGGTTTAGTTGATCCAACCCCCTCCACTCTCATTCTCTCCTATATTCACGGATGCACTGTCAGATGAGGAAAAGGATGCCTGCCTATAACAGGAGATAACAGTTACTCATAAAAAATTAGGTGGTAGAGATTTTGAAAAGAGCATGATCCCATGGTTTTATTTAAGGCTATTTCTAATTCAGAAGGCAAATGGCAAGTTGAGGCACATTATTGATTCGAGTCACCAATTCATCGAACCTCCAAAATTCAGTATGGAGATGGCAAGATCAATCTGCTTCTTTATCTGCAAGGGTAAGTGTGGAACCTGACCGATGAAATGCTTTCACATCCCTCACCACCCTGTGTCATGGAAATATCAGCATTGATCAATTTACAGTTCTTTCCCTTTGGTTTCAGATAGCATCCCTTGTGCTTTTACCCAGATTATGCCGTCAACAGTGATGGCAGTGTACCTCAATGACATAGTAAGTTCTGTCCTACTCCATGGCAGGAACGATCTCCTCTATCTCCATTTGATCATCTAAGCTTTCTGTTGAATTGGAAAAAGTCAGACCTTCATCCATCCCATAATTTTGTCCATCTGGATATGGAGTTCTTAACCAACTGGAATCTGGTGTGGCTTCCATGTGTTCACATGATCAGAATCATCACATTTGTCGAGTCCATTTCCAATAGGACTTGGATTTCAGCGAGAGAATTCCTGCAACTCCTCGATTTGTTCAGCAGACTTGGTCCGTCTTTTCTTTTCTTTGTCCTTACAAGTGAATTGCTAGCACAATGACACAATTTCTAGCATAAATGATGCAGCCCAGGTTGGTTGACCATGGGAATCCCACTGGGTTAGCCCCAGTCAGAAATAACAGTATTTACCAAGGCCAATTCATACATTTGGGGTTCCCATCTGTTGTTGGACATCTCTATCATCAGCGGCAGATGGAAGTGAGGGGAGTGGCCTCTACATATCAACATTTTAGAAATGTAGGCTATCATGAATGCCTTTCATATCTTTGAAGATTGACAGGGGCACCAAATCACCCAACCTGTGTGTCCTCATTTGGCAGTTTCTGTGTTGGTGTGACAATCAGTACAAGTCAGAATCAATGTTTCTGTCCAGTGCTTCACATGGAAATGTTGCTCTATTAATTGGTTTTCGCTCAGATCTGCACACTTTGAGGGCATCCAAAGATTGATCTTTTTGCAGTGAGGTGGAATAGCAAGTTACGCACCTTTGACTCTCCAATCCCAGTCCCAGAAGCTTGGGCCGTGGATGCACTATCAATCAGTTGGGAGAGATTTAATGGAATTTGCCTACTCTTCCATGGTTCTGATGCCAAAAATAATCCAGAAATTAAGGGGTTAGAATTGCAAGATGATTATGATAGCCCCTCATGGATGGGGCAAGTTCTGGGTCAATGAAGCCCCACACTTTGAAAGCTTTTGAAGGAAAGTGGTGTGTTTTCAGGGACTGATGCCATATCAACAGTATTGTCCCTCAGAGTGCCTCAATCTCTCAACTGGCTAACTTTTTTTCTCTGTCTCTTTGAGGAGAAACATTTTCTCCCAATCATTATCAAAGGCTTTCACTTTATATCGGATACATTCATTCATCATGGCAGATAGTATTAGGCATAATAAAGACCTTTCAGATCTTTTAACCAATTTTGATCACATTCGACCAAATTTTCTCTTTTTCCCAAAATGGAACCTCTCATGGGTTTTAACATGGCTCAATTTGAGTAAATTTGAGCCTATAGCCAACACTTCTTTAGGTACTACCATTCCAAGACATGTTTGCTGATAGCTTTATCTTCCCATGCAGAATAAACAAGCAACATACCCTTTCTGTGGACCTGATCTGTCAGTTCATATCTGATGGTTCAGTGGTCCTCTTGACACAACCAGGCTTTGTAGCCAAAAACTGGTTACTGTCTGACGGTAACTAAAGAGTTGTCATTCACTCCTTCTCTTCCATAGAAAGGTGAAGAGCAGCACACTCTCAAGCACTACTTGAAATGCACAAGTCATGGCACATGCAAACATATCCTTCCTCCGCGTGAAGGCCAGGAAACCCCTCAAGTACTTGCTTCTTGGCTAAAGTGGGTTATACACTCAGCATTCTCTGAGATCTTCTATGATCAAAGTCACTTTATGAAGATTACTGCTCATGAGTTTAGACCAATATCTGCAAGCCTTGCATTCAAACTTAACATGTCGATCCAAGATATAATAGAAGCTGTTGACTGGCATGCAGAGTCAACCTTCTTGAGCTTTTATCATGGAGATTTAGTGTCCCAGAGGCATACCTTGAATCTGGTGATGGCAGCACAGATGTCTACCAGACTAAACTTAATCAACACAGCCTGTTAGCTTCGCTGGATTAACTGGTGAAGTTTTGTAAATAAGAAGATTTCAATCTTCATCTTCTTAATTGTAGATATGGGCCACGGGTTAAGTGACTCAAAGCTGTGTTGCTTATGTAATTAAGAGAACAGATTATTGTTCACGTGGGGAATCCATCTGTTCTTCCCAAGAAAGATGAAAGATATCTGAAGTAGTGGTCAGATGCTCAGCATCCTGTAATTCTTTTGTTTATACTCCTAACATTATGTGATTGGGGAATGTGTTTGAAGTAAAAAGCAAACTTTAATGTAATTAATGTTTATCTGAGAATACTTACACAGTCACATTACTTAAGAACCCTCCCATCCACCCCGCCATGTGAGCATCCTTGTTTGTATCTTGCTTAGCTAAAAAGTAGCGACATCTTGCATTGCCAAGGGGAGGGGGTAATTGATAAGAGTTATTGCCCTTTGTCTATTTGAAATAGATGGAAATAGACAATTTTCATCTTTTAATAGTGCTGGATTAATGAGGGAGCAGGTTAATATTCCCAACATAATGTTATTGGGGTAGGTTTTCTCTGAGAAACATAAGTTTGCATGAAAATTGGCTTTGACTCATAGAAGAGCTTGCCAACTGAAACGTAGTAAACCAAGAACCCAAATAAATTTTCTTTTAACAGGTATACTTGAGGAGTTAATCCAGAAGGGTCATTTAGCAGGCAGTCTGTCAGGTGGAAAGCATGAGAATGCCACTTACATCCCTGACATTTACTCCAAAGCACAGAATGAATATGTGGATTGTTTCTACAGACAGAATGGATATCTTGGTAAATTTTATTTTTCAGATAATAAAAAGTGCTTGTATACATGGTGAAAAATCATGTCATACCTTGTTAATGTTGAAAAATGATTTAGTATGATTCATAATTTGTTGTTGCTTACATTGTCTTAATGCTGTGATTTCACAGTGATTTTATCCACTGAATCTTAAAAACTAAGACAGTGATATGGATGTTTACAAGTTAACAATTTTAGCATTATCACATTACCAATCTTTTATGTGCTTTTGCACCACATGTAATTTTTTGTGGATTGTCTAAAATTTTGTGTTATCTAACAATGAGATTCTGCTGATGCCATTTTGCAAGTGTGATTTTATTGTCTGCAAAGCTAAGTTATATCTTCTAGTTGTGCTTCCTGATGGCTGTTTAACAGCAGAGAAATTTCAGACACTCCTAGCCTGTCAAATTTGATTTAATTGCAGGTTTGATTGCTAGCCCAAGTTGAAGCTAGAAATGCAACTAACATGTATTTTAGTGCATTGAGCCCAAGTTGGGTACTTATTTGCCATATAAACTGTTCCTGAGTAGTAACATCTGACTTAAAGACTGGTGAATGCGAGGAACAACAGTGTTAACTTTGTTCCAGACTGCATAAAACACAACAAGCATGATTCTGTGGTCAGTATAGCAAGTAATTTAGGCATCCACAATGTTAATGTGGTTAACACAACCTGGCCAGCAGTGATGTTAGCATCATGCTAAGTTGCATTGTTGTTGCTACCCTTATGAGTTAACATGCTTGTATGTTTGGCTCTGAAAGTAACCTTGTGAATATCTTGACAAAGCCGAAATATAATATATGCTTGCAATTCATGCAGTCATGTGATTTGCACAAAATTTGTATGAATTCATCCACTTGGAAAGTGGTGATGCGTGAGAACTCCCACAAGTCACACATATGAAAATGTACTCTGCACAGTATACAATTTTATTCCGCCATTCACCATTAAAGTGCTTGTTGCAACATTAATCAAGCAGTTAGAAATATTGTAGCGATTATCACAATGTGTATTTTTCTGTAACTATTTACTATTTATCTGGTTTCTTCTGCTCGACATCAATGGTTATTAAACTAAATTTGATTGACACATTGAACCCTATAACAAGCATTCTATCATATTTTGAACCTTGCATTAAGGAAATTTTACAAATATGCGTTTATAATACAGTTTATCTAGGGGACCCACAATGTTGTTCCTTTTTAGATGGTGATTTAATTTGGCTGATCATAGTTATGAAGGCACCTTATTTATAAAATTAGATTTTATCAGATAATTGAATCTGGGAAAATGTTAATGGAAATACCAGTGAGTGATTTTTAACCCAAAAACGGTGTTAACTATGAGACCAATGTACATGGATAAAAACAGATGGCATCTGGTCAGCCTATTAGTTCAGCAGTATTTTGAAATGAAGAAAATGCAGGCAAACAAGCCAATTAAAATACAGCCAATTTAAAAGAAGAGAGCAATTTTCGTCTCTTTTTTTGGTGTCACAATTTGGCCCCACTGTATCGTATAATACAAATCCACAAAGCCCTAGCATAAAGGTTACAATAAATCTAATAAATAAGAATATAAAAATGAAATTGAGAAGTTAAGATATTTATTTGATCAAAATACCACTGTTTGAACAAGTAGAATGTGGCATTATTGGACTTAAAATCCTGAAAATTGTACATAACAACAGCTAGGAACAGATTTTGAACTTGACCCAGCTGGCTAAACTAGTGCCCTTTCCAACAGCAGATTGAAATTGGGTTCTTAGTACAGAACAATGTTTATACTGTGACAGATAAGGAACAAATTAAGCTTAAAAGCAATCAATGTACAACTAGAGGCAACATCTTTTAAGATTTTGATTTCAATAGGAGTCTTACAGTGAGGAAGGAAAAAAGAGAGATGGATCTTGAAGTGTCATGTAAATATTGAACAATGGCTGTTTCCTCATCTCCATCATTTTTGTTTTACTCCTCCTTGTGACATGGGGGAAAATATCCCCTTATGATAAAATCCTTAGAGCATATCTGCAAATACATGACTGAGAGGAATCACACAAAAACAACTATTAGGCTCATTAAAGTTCTAGTTGATGATTCACAAAACAAAGATTTAAATTTTGGTTTGTACTTTGTATAGCTACACCATAAGCCCATTTCTTTGAGGCATACTAGGGTTTGTGGGCTCAGAAAGTTGATGCTGGGTATACAGGAGGTGATTTGCAATATTGCTCGAGTCCTTAGGAAATATCATAGATGAGCATTGTAACTAAATCCAACCTTTGAACCTGTGGGATAATATTTTTTGTTAGCATGTATCAATAGCAACTAAATTTTCCAGAAGGCCTCACATGGAAAAAAATTATGAGATGTGTCCTGCATTTGTAATTCTACTTTTAATGAATAGATGTCCCTGGCTAGATATGCAAAATGCTGAAAATCTTTGGTGCTGTGATCTACCAGACTCGCTCATATACCACACACTACCTGGTGTATTTTTTTAATTACACATTATGGGTCTTATTTAATACCTTTTGCTATTAATTCTGCTTCCCATTTCTAAGTTTGTGATCACAGATTCAGCAATAGAGTGTTAAGCAGCTTTGTTAATGATTTTCCTTACTGGGAATGGAATTATTGCTGTTGATGGAAGTTTATTGGTTTTCATATTGCTCTAGTCACTAATCATCCTAGTCAATCTCGAATTGATGAACTGCCTGCAATCTTAAATTCTTTGACCAATCTCTAGCAATGTTTTTGATGCCAACAGTGACTTGCTTTGCATTTTATTTATCTATTGGTTCAGCACATGAAGACATCCCAGAGCACCATTAGTGCACCTGTAGACAATCTATGGAAAACATCACCATATCAATATCTCATACTAACAACACACACAGTATCACACATCCATGCATAACTGATGATATATTTAAATGTCATGTTGATCTCTAATGTATTGTCAAGGTCTACACTCGCAGATCTAACATGTGCCTCTCCTGGTCCACAAGGGTAAAATGAATATGTGCCAAATGACCATTATGACACTAAATATACATATCCTTGGGAGTAATCATTATCAGATCACTGGGGGCATCTGTCATCACAAACCAAACAATACATAGCCCTGTGAAGCTTGTGTTCTCAAAGCTGAAGCTTCATAAATGTCACTAATTGCACCACAGGTCAGATTAACCAGAATCGTGATGGTGATCCTGACAGTGTCAGGCATGATATTGAAACTGGTACTGTTGGGTTGTACACACAAATTTGTTAGTTCTCTGGAATCTTTTTAATTTCATTAGGCCAGCTTAGAACTGTTCTTAGTGATGACTGCAATATCAACCACATACATTGGAGAGTCAATCAAAATGGCTGAGCTAATTGTGTGTCATGTACATGTATGCTGATTTTAGAAATGCATATGCTCACCAATCTTATATTTCATAGGATCTCTTCTTATATACACCAGTGGAAAGTACAACAATGTTCCAGCTCACGCCACTGTCTGACTAAAACTCCAGCAAGTTATACTTGGGAATTCCTCCAGATGGTTGCAATTGAATATTAACATAGAATGATGACAATACAATCTCAAGTGTGCATGATTCCCCAGTGGCAGTTGGTGTAGAAAAAGTCACATAAAATTCTGGTTTTAGTGATGAGATAGTAATCATTGAGGTAATGCTTAGGTTGTGTTTGCAGTGGTACTCGGCATTGCGAAAATCTCCATATCAGCATGCAAGTCAGACAGATTCAGTGTCTTGGCTGACACTGTATCCAGAAGGGGTCTTCACAAGGAATGGTTTCTCTATTGATCAGTCATCACTCAGATTTGCGCAGTTCAATGATTGACCTTGTTGTGACAAGGTGGAATCACAAACTACCCACCATCTTCTTTCCAGTTCCAGACCCAATAGCTTGAACCATTGATACAATATCAATCATTTAATAGGGGTTGTGGGCATTTGACTCTGATCACATGGCACTGATAATGAAAATGATCCAGAATTCATAGGGTCAGAATGGCAAAATGATTCTGATAGCCCTTTTCAGATGGGACAAGTCCTGTGTCACCGATCCACTGATTCTAGCAATATATTTACCCAGGAAGATTCCGGCCAACCTGAATCTTCTCCATGAACTGCAATCATGGTTTGTCCCTCCCAGGCTGGACTCCACTTTGAAGGCTTACAAGGGAAAGTGCCATGTTTTCAGGGAATGGTGCCATACCAACAATATCACCCCTTTGCATGCCTTCAACTGGCAGACTTTTTGTTTGGCTCATTGAGGAGAAACAGTTGGCCCCAATCTCTGTTAAAGGCTACCACTCCATATTGGACACATTCTGGCATCATGACAGACATGATTTTGGGCAATCCTGGGTTTTAACATGGCTCAGTTTGAATCCATTTGAACATCTAGCCTACATTTTTCAAAAGTCACCATCATCCAGGTATTGTTTCCTGATCACTTAAGGTTTTTCATGCAGGGTAGCCCAAAATAGGTTGCCATCTGTTAGTAACCAAAGAGTCATCACTTGCATGCTGTCTTCCAGTGTGAATTGGAAAAGAGGATATCACCACTCAAACCCTTTCTTCATGGCTTAAGCAGGTTGTATGCACGATGCACCTGATGTCTCATTAGGTTCAGAGTTGTCTCACAAAGATTAGTGCTTAAAAGCTTCAAGCCATCTTTGTGAGCTTTGCATTTAAACACAACATCTTGATTTGAGATATAATAGAAGCTGTTGGCTTGCATGCTGAGTCAACCATCTCGAGACTTCATCTAAAGAGATTTAGTGTTGCACAGGCAAACCTTGAATCTGGTAAGTCCAGTGGTGGCAGCTCAGATGACCACCAGACTCAACAAATTCATTCAGCACAACCTGTTAGCTTCGCTGGATTCAACAATGAATATTTCTAGGTAAGATTTCAATATTCATCTTCTTAACTGTATGTTAGGGTCAGAGGTCAATGGCCACAGGTTGTGTCACTTATGTAATTATGAGAATGGGTTATTATTCACATGGGATGTCATTGCACTTTCTTTATTCATCCCTAGAAGGATACAAGAGGTAGATGTCAGATGCTCAGTATCCCCTCCTCCTTTTTCTTATTCTCCTTTCATAATAATTGGGGAACAAATTCGAAGGAGAAAGCCAAGTTTTCAGTAAATTGTTTCCCCAAGAATATTTACCTAATCACATTGCTTAAAAACCCTCCCATCCTTATTAGTATCTCACTCAGCTAAAAACTAGGGACACCTGGCAGCACCAGGGGGAGTTAATGGGCTCCCTTTGTCTATTGAAATAGACAGGAAAGAGAATTTTCCTCATTTAGTAAGGCAGATTTTGTGATGTAGCAGGTTAATATTCATAATCTAACACTAGTTTAAAATGTGATACTGGAATTTGTGATGAATGTGGAGCAAAGAACTTCACCATTGTTAAAAATAGTTGCTGGCTGTGATATTGCTGCCACAGTAACAAAACTACATTGAACACCTTGGAGTAAATATCTTGGTGATAAACGTATTCCTAAACACACTTACTTTGGAGCTGGTACATGGCTTGATATACAACTATAACTAACAACAAACCAAAGTCTGAAGAAGCAACCAAAAATGTGTTTATTCTGAATGTTACTGACGTGATCATATAAAACATCAAACATTATCTGTGTATGTCAACCCGCTGACATAGATCTCATCCATGGTTATTGGAAGTGGCCATTGAAATATCAACAAGCACTGTGAAGGTCTCCTACATTCATCAGGCTGATCTTTTTGTTAATTCCACATGTTTGTGTCAAGGGACATGCATAAAAGTACATGCAAACTATTGTAGATTTTGCAACCAGACACAAGGAAGCGGAAACATTGACATCTAAAGATACAGCAAGTTTTGCATATACACTTGGATGTATTTATGCACCTGGACCATTAACATAGTCACTTTTATTTCAAATTGATCCAGGTAAAGAATTTCTTACTGTGTTGCTATGCTGTTTGCAAAATAGCGCTGTCTCTGGTTGGACATGTTAACATGGATTGTGACCAACCAACCTGTTGTTGAACAGTTTAATTGTACACTTGTGGAATTATTTTTTGGACATCAATACACACAGGAATTATTGACAAAGTCTCAGAACCAAAGTGAGCAACCTCAGATTTAGAGTGCTATTATTCTAGAATAGTCTCACAAATGTGTAACATGACTTCATTAGTAATGCATTGACTAAATAATGAAATCACATGCACAATTGGATTAAAATTCACTGATGTGATTTGGCAAAAGACTTGCCATTACTTATAAAATGATTTCAAAACTACTACCATTAAAACCACTCTGAGATTATTTTGTTTGGTATCTGTATGCACCAGGTGAATTAGAAGACTGGCATTATCATGCTACAGACTCAGTATGGTCCATTGGTGTCTGTGTAGAGCATCTCGCCATCATTCAGGTAAAATGATAATAATAATAATAAATATTAATAAAAAATAATATAATAATAATAATAAGTCATAATAAAACTTGTACTAGAGCAGCTCTGACATGGCCTGCACTAACATGACAACATATTGGTTTTGTCAATTTCTATTTTGTGTATAATTTGATCAATGACAAGACTTGAGCATTAGCAGGTTGCTGTAAGTATCTACAACAGTAACCTATTCCTTTTGTCTTCAGTTTATTATTCTTTGTTTAAGCATTATTGCATTAGAATATTATATCACTGCTCCTGTAATTACATATTTTGCCTTGAAAATGTAAATAACTACCTTGTTAACTATTCCCAGTATGACACGAATGAACAACAATAACATTTGGTTCAATGCTCACATATAGCTTGTTTACATCACTGTGTCACTGCATGTACATTGAAGATTTGGACTTGCACTAAATGAAGTATGTCCTTTGGATTCAAATTATAGGCACAATTGTGCTAAACTTAAATAATACCTCCAAAATGCAATAAAGACATTTCTGAAAAAAATGCTTTGAAAATAATTGTAATACCTTAAATGCTCTGATGTAGTTTGCTTGATGTAAGCTACCATACATAAGTACCTATTTACTTGGCTACCGTAATTGTGCTACTCAACCAAGCAAGTGCTCATACCTTAATTGATTGACAGTGATATTGAAGTCTGTGGTAAGTCAGTTCAGCATAATTTTTGAGACCAAATAATTTTGTACCATTATTATTCAGGGCATTTCATTCTGTTTAACCCACTTTTAGATTTTCCAACAGCTAATTTATGTTGGGTAATGTTGTAGAACAAACGGTTACAGCATTGCTGTTACAGCATTTCGGTTACAGCATTGCTGCCAGACAAAGATCACATGCCAGTTTCATGGATCAAATAATTACCCTGATCTCCTGTCAGAAAACAAAAGACCAATCTGCCAATTGTAAATAAAAAGAAATGCAGAGACAACAAGCTATCTAAAATCAAAGGTTGAATAAAAGCTGTGTTGAAATTATGAATTTGTGTTACAGTAAGCCATAACACAAAACTAAAATGTATCAATGATCAGTTAACTGAATATATTGTATCCTGGTTATGCGACTTGTATAATTCAATGTGTGTTTTATTTCATATGATTTACATCACGTTGTTGGATTGCTTATATCTCTGAAAAAATAATAATTCTTTAGTGCAAATTGTTTCTGTTATCACATAGCTGTCGTTTGTTGTGGTGGGAAAGGGGACGACTAATTGTGGTTCATTTATGGATCCTAATAACACAAATAGAAGTACTGTATTGTTTTAGTTTGTATATATTTTTGTGTCATTCGTAAGACATGTTCCGATGTAATTCTATTATGTTCTTCATGTGTATGTTTGACTAGTATGTAAAAGGAAGCTTTATTGCATTAATCTTTCTTTTTCTTTATGAAGGTATGTTTGTATTGTCTTTAACTTTTGGTACATGACTAGATTGCAATGAGCAGTAAATGGGTGTTGAAAAGTTTTAAAATTCTTTATATTGACTCTGTTTACAAGTTTTGGGTAATTTCCCATTGGATAATGAAATCAGGTGGTTTCTGTTGCAATGTGAGATATTGTGAAATATATCATGTGGGAGGTATTGCAACATAATAAGTTGGAAAATATTGCAATGTAGAGCTATAGAATATGTACAAGGATGAAGAGTTGGACAATTCATTTCTATTTCCTATTTTTTTTGTTTTGATAGCAGATCTGAGTTTACATATAATTTGGGAGGAAACATTTAAATTATTGGAATTACAAAGTCTTCTTTGACTGCAGAATAAAGCAGCTTTCCATGATTATTGTGAATTCATTCAAAAGAGTTTTGGACAATGCCTTTATTATACATAAAGACTGTTGGCACTTCAGCATATTCAGGGATAGTACATTAGCACATTTGAGGCCTTGTGCTTGAAACATTCTATTCTTGTGGACTTGTGATAGAACTTTTTAAGATTATTTTAGATTTAATTCATATACTCTAAGTTCATGTTAAATTTTCATTTTATAACTTAGAGAATTAAATTATTTGTCATGTTTTATAAAAATTGATGGTTTTACATCTTTCTGTTACTTATTTCAAGACCACAGAGCTGTAACAATATATTATTTGTACATGTTTAATAAAAATATTTTCTGCCACAGTTGGTACAAGATATTCTCTGCCAGTATAAAATATATTCTTGGCCAGCATAAAACATTCTCAACCACAGACAGTATCCACATTGTAATGGCAATTAAGAGTCATATTTCTCTAATGGCACTGGAGTATGTATCAATTCATTGATTACTAAACCTAAAACCTTTTCTTGAGGACGTTCTTTTTGTGCTCCCTGTTTGGTAGTACATTGAGTTAGCTCACATGAAGAGTCATCCACCAGCTTTTTTTTCTTGCTGGTGTTTTAAATTTTATTGCTGGGTTATTAGCTCTTCCAGACAGGGATTAGCACTGCTACATTTTGCATGTTAGAGGAAGTTACTTTACTCCCTTTGAGTTTGTTTTTATAAATTCAGGAAATTATTGTTGCTTTTATCCCATTCAGTAATAGGAGTACATGTACTATATTTATTAAGGAATAACTACATGTTGCCATTGGTTACACACCTATCCATCATCTCTTTAAAATCCTTCATTGGCAGAGTGCATGTACATAATAATTTATAATTTAAAATGGTGTTGTTAAAGGTCATCAGTTAGTCCATTTATACTACACACTGTGTGAAGTGGTGTTGTTACAGGTCTCACACCACCCAGCTATTTCTATTCACACAATAAAACAGTGTGTGACATTGTAAATACTTGCCTTCTTATATTCCTTATATCATATGCTTATTTATTTATAGACTTGCAGAAAATGTTTAAACAGTACAGGCTGAAAACTGACAGATTGAGAATTGCTTTTCTGCATCTAACTGTACCAGGTATGGAACCTTACAGAGAGCCATGAAAAATGGAAAGGACCATCACCCTCCTTTTTTCAGGACTTCGGATCCTTCTCTGGGACCCTAGGGGCTCAGAAAGGAATCATTAGCCCTTATTGTTTGGGCTCAGTCTGATCAGAGATACAGTGGGGTCCAGAGCCCTTCCAGGGAAGGAATGACTAGGGCAGAGAAGCCCCCCCCCCCCCAAGGAGCAGCACACTCCAAGGCCATAGGGCATAAATTTTAAAGGAGCAGCACCCTTTTTAGGTGCTTAACTTCATGGCTCAGGAGAACAAGTCATGCCCCTCACCCCGGGTGACGAGCATAAGGGAAGAGACAGCATCCTCTCATTGCAGATTTTCCTGAGGTGATTTACAGGACAAACTTCACTGGTAGGGGAGAGTTTCATTCAAACTAAATTGTTGCTGAGTAGGGTTCCTCCTACAGATCTAAGTTGGCTGACACCAATCTTTGACCAGACACCAAGCATTGTTCACGAGGAACCAGTCAGCATAACTGGTCACTGGTAATGGGAACTCTGTTGGAATGGCAACAGGGATAGTGTCTGGACCCTTCCTCTTGGTATGCTACTGGTAAACCATATATATGCTTGTTTGGGAAAGGGGATTTGATCTGCATTTCCCTTTTCCCCTATCCTTTGAAATCCCTGTGGGATGTGGAGTTATCCCTTTGAGTGAAGTGGCTTATCCATCCATTTCATACTGCCATGGACTTCAGGGCCCATACATGAAGGTGAGATTGATGTTTGTTGCCAGTTAAAGCCTGATATCAACCTTTACTTGATGGAAAGCAAGAGGAGTGAGAGAGGTAGGCCCTCTTCACTCATCTGCCTTAGGAGAGATGAGATAAATTCTTGTCCTGTTAGAGTATGCAACTAGGGACAGTCCCCTTGCTACACTTGCACACTAGATTGCCATCTCACCAACGGTACAGGTCTCCTGCACATTGAGACAAGGTGTCATGGAGTCCTGCCTACTTGCAGCAGTACCAGAAAGAACACATCCTGTCAGTCCTCATGCAGTCAGAGGAGTTCAACTCTGAGCAGACTGATGTCATGCCTCCTCTATTATGGTCTTGGCTTTAGTCTGATCCTTTGACAATGTGGTAAATGAAGCTTACCATTTTCTACCCCTAAAATTTTTGTCCTAAGCCTTTGAACCAGAAAAACATAAAAATCCTCTTTAGCTTGGAAGATTCTCCTGTGCTACCTCCCAACCAGACATGTTATCCCCCATATCCATCAGTCATGATCAGGAAGTTTTCCCGAAGATTTACTAGGGGCAAGAGTTGGCATAAGGTTGGTTAGCCCTATCCTTTATGTTGAGACTTTTGGTCTCTCCAGTTAGGGTTCATACCTTTACTTGGCCCCTTAAACCTCCAACATTGGGTGTCACAAGTTTGCATTTCTTTGGGGACCTGGGTCACCTTCACTGGTTTTGAACTGGAATTAAGCTGCACATTCCAGTCTCAAAGATTATCACATTTATCCACAGCAGGTAGACTATTCTGGTGGTCAGTCTGTCAAGGAAAGGCACAAAAATGTTATCACTGAGTGGGGTACTTCTCCAAAACATCAGACCCCTAGTTCAGACTGTGGGGGAGACTTCTGGTGGACTTGCTTGTGACAAACTGAACAAGCGCTACTTTTTAAATCTCCCCAGTGCCAGATTGGACATCCTGGGCAGTGGATGCCTTAAGCCTGAAATGGGATTGCTTGTTTGCTTATGTCTTCCCACCATTCAAGATGATTCTGCAACAAGAAATCAGGATCTCGATGTGCAGCTTATCTTGTTAGCCCCAATATTCACAAATGGAAATCGTTTTTGTACATGACTCACTTACTGAACAGGGCAGCTCTAGTTTGACCTTCCAGTCCCATTCCTGTTTCCATTCACCTCTAACTCATGAAGAGATGCTTTCCCATCATTGTTCACTGTGCTCAAATAATAGCAAAAGGCAGTCCTTAGATCCCAGCCATTGTCATCCAATCTATTGTGGCCACATAAAAGAAATCATGAAGCAAATTTCCATAAAGGTATACCTCCATTATGCCTAGCAACCTAGAGCATGCTTTTATTCCCAAAAAGAATCCTGAGTAATGGGAAGCACTACATTTAGGACACATGATAGGGAAAACCATTTGCAAACCTTACTCCTTTTTTTCACTTGGAAAGCCTGGATCTGCAAGGTAGTGGAAGGGTTTTAGATATATTATGATCAGGTAAGTATTGTCATAAGATACATAATTTAGACAAAAAAAATAGTTCCTTAGATCACATTTAATGATATATCTTGCATTGCTTTGGATTTAATAGAAATAATGGTAAGATCACATTTGTCTCTTGCTATTGGAGTCATTGTGATTGGTGTCAACTGCATAACTCTCAATATTATTTTCAAACAACTTTAAAAAAACATATTTATTTGATAATAAATTATATCAGACTGTTGTGAAGTTCTTTAAATTCATTAAATGATATTGTATGTTGCTTGCATAAGTATTATGTGATTTGGTACATCCAGAAAATATGTTTATGTTTATAGCTTGTTGTCATTGATATGTGGCTATGTAAGCATATATATTTTTGATCATGTAAAATATTTCATAATAAGGACAAAAGAAGTGTGGATAAAAGTCATCGAACTTAAGGAGTTGCCTTGAAAATTCTTTGAAGTTTTTCTTTAAAATTGCCTGAATTTTTTGGACAACTTACTTGAACTTTTCACAACACTCCTTGAATTTATCTGAGAGGATACAAAAAATATTGTAATTGAATAAAATATATCCAAATACAATGAATAAAAAAGTAAATAAAAGGGGATAAAAATTGGTGGCTTAAATGAGACACAATATAGATACTTACCAGAACTAGTAATATCACTTGGCTGTAGTGTTTTGCATATCTGATATTCTTTTAGGGTGCTAGGGAGAGATTTTATGGACAAATTTAAGGCAACACCCACATGGCTAATATAAAAAATCATAAAAATATAAAATACACAATTGAGATTTGCATTGAACCAAATAGAATACTGTTATGGGAGACTAGTACTGCTTCATAGCCAATAAAGGTATTTCACTGTTTACATGCGGGGGCCCTGAGTGGCTGAGTGGTCTGAATTGCTCTTCATTATGGATCCACTGCCATCTCACATTTATCTGCATGGGTTTATGTCTCAGATTCAGCCAATGTGGGCATGTGAGAAAGCTTGCCAGTAG